>VDFB02000017.1:119101755-119194996 GCA_007258455.2 Sequoia sempervirens | reverse complement strand
AGTCATAGATCTCTATTAATTCACAACAATGATGTGGATCAGGTGAAGCAATCAATTCTTTCCACATGTCACTATCCTGCATACTCGCATTGGTCAACCCAAGTCAATACAAATATTTATGGAATGGAAGGACTACTCCATTTTTCTGACATTATGTTTCTCAACCTTTGGGATTCAGGTTTCAGGTATCCACCTTACATCACACTTGAAGTGTATTGAAGAACTTTAGAGGCAATCCCAAACACCTAAGTCCAAAGCTTCTTACCCTATCAGGGTTCGACCATCAGCCTTACCCTCACCTTCTACCTCATGATTGACATGTTTTGAAGACCTCAAGAAACAATACTGAACTACGATGTTCAATCCTCTTTATGAATGTCAGGGTTTGGCCATTGGCAATACCCTTTACCATTTTTCCTCCTTTACACTATCGCAAACCAACATGCACTAAGCTTTGAAACACTGAAGCACAAGACTCCAAACAATGCTTTAAGTTGTCAGAGGTTTGAGATCACTAATTCCTCTTGCCTCATCCTTGAATTGCATAGTCAAGCTTAACAAGCAAGTTCAAACACATATGTCTGATGCTCTTTACACCTATAGGGGTTCGTCTATTAGCCCTACCCCTTACATTTTTCCTACCTTTAATCCATCACAAACCTTCCCACCAACCTCCAAAACATGCATGATTTTGTCAAATTTTGGGGTTCTCTCTTCCACCTTATCACTTGCATGCCTTTGTGTTAAGGTGTAAGCCAACTTTCCGACTTGCGATGTCTAAAATAATTCTAAGCATTAACAGTCTTAACCCTTTTGGGTATCGGCCTTTGAAAATCACTCTTACCGCATACCAAAAACTAGTAAGGAATAGGTCTTATGATTGAATCCATTTCAAGTGTTGGTGTTTTGGGTTACATCATACTTCTTCCTTTGTTTCATGTTAAGGCATAAGCCTTAACACAGGCCCATGAACATCGAAGCAATTTTGGGTGTTGGGGTTCGCCCTTAACTCTTACCACTTATCATCCTTTCGATAAGGCATAATCCTTCCTACTGAACTGCAAATCCCTAATGGTTCCTCCATAGTCTTTACCCTTCCAGGTGTTAACCTTTGGTATTTCTCCTTATCGTATGCTTTCCAAACTATTAAGGCATAAACCTCACGCTAACCAACGAACACCAAAACTATTTCGGGTGTCAGTGCTCGAGGTTTCATCTTTCCCCTTCCTCTATTTAATGTGAAGGAAAATACCTTAATACCAACCCACCAACACTAAGACCATTTTGGGTGTTGGGGTTTGGGGTTTCATCATACCCCTTTCTTAACATTCTCAATCAAGCATAAGCCTTAACACTGACCCATAAACTCAAAGACCATTTTGGGTGTCAGGGTTCGGGTCTCCCTCATAAGTCATACCTCTTTCATCACTTTATTAACATTTAGTTAAGTTGTAATCCTTAATTACAATGCTTGATTCTTAACGCCTTTTCGGACTTAACACATGAACTTCCTTTTTCTTTGTGTAATCGGTACAAGGTATGGCTGAAGTCTGATGTCCAAAACCTTTTTAGACTTAGCACACTCTTCCTTCCCTTCTTGAGGGATTTGGTATGAGGTATGATTGAAGCCTAAAGGCCAATCTCGTGTAGCAGAGAGTAGCCTCAAGCCCAAAGTCTGAAGCCCGATCGGACTTAGCTAAAAAATGATTAACTCTTTTATCTTTAGCAAGCTATACAAGGTAAGCCTAAGGCCGGATACCCAAACTTTTGCAACTATTTAAGGCTTCCTGTAATAACACCCTAAGGCTCATGAATCCTTCTCCCTAACATCCTTATGAATCCCTTTTGACCTCAAACAAAAACTCCTCATCTGATAACACTCATATCTTCTTCTAACCTTAAAGAGGTGCCCCCTTTTGACACCAATGACAATCATATTGTCAAAAGATCAATCTAACATAGCTATGTCCAAACATCCCTATTAGATTAACTTACTATTAGCATCACCCAATTTTAAGTAAAAGTATGATGTTCTAATCTAAGTGCAAATCATAATTCCATGATATGTCACAACACAATAGTAGTATAGACTCTAAACTCTTCATCTTTCCTTATTTACTTATTATCTTAATTTCTCTAAGTTAAGCAGTACTATAGGGATCGAATTTGCACCTATTATTTTTACTAAAACCTCTCAGGCTCCTTTAGTGACTTTAGTCATAATACTTGATATGAGGAACCTCAAGTGAATACTATAGGAGATATTCAATCAACATGAGTGAAATGATAAGAACTACTACTACAAAGGGGCTTTAGCAACACATTATAGCATGAAAAATTATAGTATCTATCAATGTAGATTTAGTCATTTACTTTAACAGAAGCATTCACATAAGAATTTAACTAATCTACTCTTAGAATCAAATTCCTAAAAGTATAGTGGCACTCAAACACAATTGGATCCTATATCATCTAAATGATGCACTCTAAATCTACACAACAAAGTAGATTTAGAGACATATCTATTGATTCACAACAATGATGTGGATCAAGCGAAGCAATCAATTCTTTACATGTGTCACTATCCCCATACCCACATTGGTCAACCCAAGTCAACGCAAACATTCATGGAATGGTGGGATTACTCCTCTATTTTTCCAACATTATGTTTCTAAACCTTTGGGGTTTAGGTTTTTGGTATCCACTTTACCTCACACTTGAAGTGTATTAAATGGATTTAGAGGCAAGACCGAACACCTAAGCCCAAAGCTTCTTACCTTATCAAGGTTTGAACATCAGCCTTACCCTCTACCTTCTACCTCATGATTGACATGCTTTGAAGGCCTCAAGAAACAAGACCGAACTACGATTTTATCCTCTTTATGCATGTTAGGGTTCACCCATTGGCCTTACCCTTTACCATTTTCCCTCCTTTATACCATCACAAACCAACACACTAACCTTTGAAACATCGAAGTGTGATACTTTGAATAATGCTTTAAGTTTTTAGAGTTCAGGGATCGCTAATTTCTCTTTCCTCATCCTTGAAGTGCATAGCCAAGCTTAACAAGAAAGTCCAAACACACATGTATGATGCTCTTTACACCTATCAAGGTTCAGCCATCATCCTTACCCCTTACCTTCTACCTGCCTTTACTCATCACAAACCTTCCCACCAACCTCTAAAACATGCATGAGTTTGTTGGATGTCGGGGTTCTCTCATCCACCTTATCACTTTCATGCCTTTGTGTTAAGGTGTAATCCAACCTCCCAACCCATGATGTCCAAAATAATCCTAAGCATTAACAGACTTAACCCTTTCGAGTATCAACCTTTGATCATCCTTTTTACCACATACCAACAACTGGTAAGGCATAGGCCTTACGGTTGAATCCATGAACACTGAAGCCATTTCAGGTGTCGGGGTTCAAGGTTACCTCATACTTATTCCTTTGTTTCATGTTAAGGCATAAACCTTAACACAAGCTTGCAAACACCGAAGCGATTTCAAGTGTCGGTGTTCACCCTTAACTATTACCACTTACCATCCTTTCGGTAAGGCATAAGCCTTCCTATTGAACTATGAAACCCAAACATTTCCTTCATAGACTTTACCCTTTAATATGTTGGCCTTCAAGCTTTCTCCTTACTGCATGCTTGCAAAATTGTTAAGGAATAAACCTCAAGCTGACCCACGAACACCGAAAGTATTTCAAGTGTCAGTGCTTGAGGTTTCATCTTTCCCCTTCCTCTATTTCATGTTAAGTTAAATGCCTTAACACCAACCCACAAACACCGAGACCATTTTGGGTGTTGGGGTTTAGGGTTTCATCAATACCCCTTTATTAAAAATTCTTAGTAAGGCATAAGCCTTAACACCCACCTGTGAACTCTGAGATCATTTTGAGTGTTGGGGTTGGGATCTCCCTCATACCTCTTCCATCACTTTCTTAACATTTAGTTAAGGTGTAAACCTTATTGTTGATGCTTGATTCCTGAAGCCTTTTCATACTTAACACATGCGAACTTCATTTTCCTTTTTGCAATCAGTACAAGGTATGGCCGAAGTCCGATGTCCAAAACCTTTTCAGACTTAGCACACTCTTCTTTCCTTTCCCGAGGGATTCGGTATGAGGTATGATTGAAGCCCAAAGGCCAATCTCTTGCAGTAGAGAGTAGGCCTCAATCCCAAAGTCCAAAGCTTGATTGGACTTAGCTAAAAAAAGATTAACTCTTTTCTCTTTAGCAAGCTATACAAGGTAAGCCTAAGGCCTGATACCCAAAATTTTGCAACTATTCAAGGCTTCTTGTAATAACACCCTAAGGCCCATGAATCCTTCTCCCTAACATCCTTATAAATCCCTTTTGACCTCAAACAAAAACTCCTCATCTGATAAGACTAAAACCTTCTTCTAACCTTAAAGAGGTGCCCCCTTTTGACATCAATGATAATCATATTGCCAATAGATTAATCTAACTATAGCTATGTCCAAACATCCCTATCATACTAAATCACTATTAACATCACCCAATTTTGAGTAAAGGTATGATGTTCTAATCTAAGTGCATATCATAATTCCATGATATGTCACAACATAATAGCAATATAAACTCTAGACTCATCTTTCCTTATTTACTTGTTATCTTAATTTCTCTAAGTTAAGCAGTACTATATGGATTGAATCTGCACCTGCTATTTTTACTAAAACCTCTAAGGCACCTTTAGTGAATTTAGTCATAATACTTGATATGAGGAGCCTCAAGTGAATACTATAGGATTCATTCAATCAACATGAGTGAAATGATAAGAAAGAATTGCTACTATAAGGGGGGCTTAGCAACATATTATAACATGACAAATTATAGTATCTATCATTGTAGATTTAGTCATTTACTTTAACAGAAGCATTCACATAAGAATTTAACTAATCTACTCTTAGAATCAAATGACTAAAATTACAATGGCACTCAAACACAGCTAGATCTTGTATCATCTAAATGATGCACTCTAAATCTACACATCAGAGTAGCATAAGTTTAGAATAAAACCAAGGTTGTAACTCTAATATAAAGGGAGGGGTCTTATGGGTTCTCAAATTTACTTGTGTGTTTTATTGATTCATGGCATGAGTTATTGGTTCATGGAATAAATTGATGAGAAATTTTATGTTGGTTTGTTGTTTGCGAAATTTATCAACATTCATAAAGAAGAAAAATATTTTATCCTGGATTTCAACCTAAGGTTTTTTAAGGCAATAAGGGACATTCCAAAAAGTTTCAAACCAAATGATGTAATGTGTTTGGTCATATACCTTGGTGCTTTTTATGAAGAAATGGGTTATCTATTGAGAGATAAGGATCATGTAACTCTTCATCAAGCATATAAAATTGTTATATATATTGAAGATAACATAAAATTTTCAATTCCAAAAGGTTACATGTCAACAAGTGTAGATTTTTATAAAATATCTTATGCAAATGCATAATGTAAGTAAAAAATCAAAAATTATTATCAAGATAATTGTATCCCTATTATTGCATCTAGTTCACCAATGTATCTTCCATTTCATTGTGCATCTCATGCAAATTGCAAAGATAATTTTTATGATCAGCTCACAAACTAGTTGTGTTCATATCAAGATTGTACCCATGATAATTTGGATGGAATATGTGAAGAAGTAAAATAAATGCATGAATTCAAGCTTTTTCATGTCTCGACTAGTGAAAATAATGAGAGCGTTGTAGATATCCCATTATAAATCGGTGGTGATGTTTCTAAAAGTGAATTTTTAGACATACATTGTGAAGTTTCTAGGCATGGTTTATATAATATTGAAATGTCTTGTGATGTTGAGTGTGATCTATATGAGCCTGATTATCTTTTTCCTCATGGTTACTTTATGAGGTTGATATGGAGGTCTTTTCTTCATCTGAAGAAGATGTAATGTCCATGTTGTTTAAAACATGTGTTCAGTCATCAACAAACAAGTAGTGTGTTATAATGAACTGTGAGGATATGGGTTAGGATTGTTGGTAGGTGATAATGAAAAGAAAGATAAAGTTTTCTCTATTAATTCTTCTACTAACTAGTTTGAATTTGAAAGTGTTAATATTGAAAAAAATCCAATATTCATGTTGATATAATAGCAGGAATTGTTGATTGTGACCCTCATTGTAGTAGTGATTGTGTTATGAATTTTCACCATGATACATTTGGTTTAGGATTAAATTCTAAATTATTTGAACCTTCATATGAAATTTTTTGCAAAGGGTTGTATGATGATTTGAATAATGATCCTAACCTTGTCTTTGAACTTGAGATGGAAAGTTTTATTGATGCATGGGATGTTGATTTTTTTTTTGAAAACTATGATTTGAATATGGACAATGATATTATGGATGTTGATAAATCTTGATTTTATATCATTGGAGCATATAATAATGTGACTGAGTTATGTTTCTTAGAGAGATAAATGTGTCTGTAATGCAACTCAGTTTGAGCATATTCCTGTATATGAACACATTTTATTTGTCACCAAAGTGAGTGCCTTTCAGATATGGGAAAATTTTCAAAAAAAATTGTTGATTCATGGACTACTCTTGAGGTTGATGGCTTGTACAAGGATCAAGACATAGATAAGATACTACCTAGTTCAAATCTAATACATGATAATAGTATATCTTATGAATGCTTCAATTTTTGCATGGAAATGGAAGACATGGATGATGTTTGTAGTGACTTATATTCTGTGGAGTGTAGACTTATATTTGAAAGAAGCATGCACAAAGGTCTAATGAACAATGGTAATGGCATCTCTAGTCAACATAAAATGGATTCCAAAACTTTCAATTGTGGTTTGGAGTTGCATTCAATGGAGAATACAGTTTTTGATAGAGGCAAGTATTGGTTCTTAATTTTTTGGGGACCTAGGGCCACCAAGTGAATTTTGAAAGTATGGGTTTTGGTGTTGAAAAAATAAGAAATTATAGAGAAACCAATGGATTTGGCACCTAGTCTACTTCTCAAAGATTTGGATTCTCATTGTTCCTGCAAGAGACACACATCCCCAATTAGAGCCAATGTTAACACCTATAAATTTAAGTGAGTTTATAAAGATCTATATTGTCCACTTGTGTTACCCATTATTTTTGGCCAATCTAAGAAATCTCAATGGTGTATCATTCCCAAGCCCCTCTGGTGGTTGCATTACCCCTTTATCAAACTATATTCAAAGCCCCATTTTGTAGAATGTCAAAAAGATAGCCTTTTCCCCCTTCTTTCTTTATTCTTTAGGTCCTTTTAGGGTTTTGAGTCCCAAATGGATATCTAGACCAAGTCCAAATGTCCATATTCTTCCCCAATTCTCCCTTCTATTTTCCCTTTTGTTTGATCGGGGATTCAGGTCCCAAAGGGACTCTTGGACTAAGGTCCAAGTCTGCTCTTAACTCTTGGTCCTATTCTTCCCTTTTCTTTTTCTATCCAATCAAGATTTCAAGTCCTAATTGGATTTTTGGACTCAAGGTCCAAAAGTTCCAAGTCCAATCAGGATTCTTGATCCCAATTGGTGTTGATCTTCTTCCATTTTTTTGGGACTTTGGGTCTCAATTTTGAAAGGTCTGAGACCTTTTTGAAGTCCCAACCTTGCCTTTTCCTCTTATTTCATTGAGAATTTGGTTCCCAATGAGACCATTGGACTCAATTTCCATGAGCTTACATTCTTTCTCAAAAAAAATTAGTTTGTACTTGTGGAATTGCGAAAAGCTTCCATGTGGCACATTTTCCATGAGTCTACCAACTCTTTATGGTAGGTCCCTCTTCGATCCATGAAAGTGTAGAAATAGTGCCATGTGGCATGTTGGACTTTCATCAAAAATTTCTAGTCTGAATGGGATTCCCAATCTCAATTGGATTTCTTCTTCCATCCTGTCAGGACTTCAAGTCCTGACAAGACTTTTGGACCTAAGGACCAAGAGGTCCATTTCCAATCAGAATTCTCAATTCTGATTAGTCTCCCCTTTCTTCTTCCTTATTCCATCAAGACTTAAGGGTCTAAAGAGACTTTTAGAACAAAGGTTTAAAGTGTCCCAGTCCAATCGAGATTCCCAATCTTGATCAACTTTCTTCTCTTATCCCATCGATACTTTGAGTCTCGATGGGAATTTGGGACCAAACATCTAAAATTTCTGTATCCAATCATGATTCTTGATCTTGATTAGTCTTTGGTGTAGGGGCACCCAAGTCTTCATGTGAAAAGGTGGTCAATTGTTAATTTTTGTTTGGTTTTGATTTTTTCTTGTGTAATAAGGTATTTTAAGACCATTTGTTATGTTTTTGAGTCAGTTAGGGTCAATTGTGTAAATGATGTCAATTTTGTAAAAAAAGTTGCAAAAGTTGCACAAGCAACTTTGCATTTTTGGGTTGTGTTGGAAGTTGAACCATTGGGATTCAAAAGATAGTTGGGAATGGTTGGTTTTTTGTTTGAATATGCTTAAATAAGCCTTTTGAAGGTTGGTACAAAGTTTTGGTGTGAATTTTTTGTGTTGAGAAATAAGAATACTCAGTTTTCTACATTTTAAAAGCTTAATTTTCTACTACACAAAATAGTACGAATTTGTACAGCCTGTAAATGGTCTAAGCTTCATTTTAATTGCTGTTGAATTGAATCTTATATATTCTACATTTGATTTCATCAAGATTGGAGTAAGTTAGAGCTGATTTCCTGAAAGTTGTTTGAAACCCTCACTAGTGTGTGTTTTGACTGTAAATAATGAATTTCTCTCCATTCCACTGATGAACTAGCCTCAAACTCAGTGGAATGGATGTAGGTAGGTTGTATTTTTTGTTCATAATGTTGTAGGAGTAGGGGATGGTGTTCAATGCAAGTTTGGTGATGCCCTAACTTAATTAACCTCATGTTTTAAGAATAGGAGATGCATAGGAGTTAGGGTTTGAAGAAGAAATCTTAGGTAGTGATTGAAATTTCTTAGAAAGGGTTAGATAGTCACAATTTGATGTGTTTGAGCCATTGTCATGGATATTTGAACCTTATTGTGACCTAGTGAAGCAAGCCTAATTAGGCCTAATTCAAAGTGTAGCAGTAGAAATTTGGACTTTGTGTTCGAAAACACCCCCACATGAAATTGATATATGTTGTTAAAGGGGATAAAGGGTATTTGAATTTGTAATTATATTTTTGGTGTGAAGTATTTCATGAAATTTGTGTTGGAAAAACCACTTATGGAGTGTTATTAGGAGTTGGCAGACCTAAGAAGAGAAACCCACCAATAAATGTTGGAAACCTTGAAGAATTGATTGATTTAGGTAAATTTGATTGTTCTACATCAAATTTGTATCAGAGCTTAGGTTGGTCATTGAAAGGGAAAGTGTGAAGCAAAAAGAGAACAAGATGCCTCCAAAAGGTAACCCTATGGCTAGGGAAATGAATGAAATGAAAGAGAAGATTGCAAAAGAGATTAGGATATTGAAGGAACTACAAGAAATGGTGGTAGAAATGCTTGAGACTGTTGAAACCAGTTAGAGGATAGGTATGGTCATGAGCGACGTAAGTGACCCTGAAGAAGAAGGGGAAGAGGAGAATCCTCAAGAAGAAGAAGAGGAAGAGGAATTGGATCTTGATGAGAAAAGGATGGGCAAGCTACTGAAGGCAGTGAAGGAAGATAAACACAAGGTAAATATGGATATACCTATGTATGGAGGGAACTTGAATGATGAAGAGATTTTGGATTGGATTGTAGCACTTGATAATTACTTTGAATGTGAAGAAATACCAGAGGAACAAAGGGTAAAGTTGGAAAAAATAAAATTGAAGGGCCATGCCCTATTTTGGTGGGATTATGAGTAGCTGAAAGAAGGAAGAAAGGAAATTCAAAAATTGTCTCTTGGGACATAATGGTGGCCAAGCTTAAGGGTAAGTTCTTACCAATTGATTATGCAATT
The DNA here is from genome assembly GCA_007258455.2 of Sequoia sempervirens. NCBI lineage: Eukaryota > Viridiplantae > Streptophyta > Pinopsida > Cupressales > Cupressaceae > Sequoia > Sequoia sempervirens. The sequence continues at coordinate 119,185,037 of VDFB02000017.1, read as the reverse complement.
CAATTGTACAAGAAACTTCAAAATCTAAAACAAAGAGATATGGATTTCAAAGCCTATACTGATGAGTTTTATAAGTTGAGTATAAGAGCAGGTCACATGGAGGATAATGTGGAGAAGGTGGCTAGATATCTTAGTGGGTTAAGGTTTAACCTTCAAGATGAGTTAAGTTTGACAAACCCAAGGGCGGTAGAGGAATGTTATCAATTGGAAATTAGAGCTAGAGAAAAGATAAAGAGAAGGAAAGACAAACAAAAGAGGGGCAGAGGAAATAACTCCAGAGGAAGAGGGTCATTTTCTAATCCAAGACAGTCATATGAGAGCCAGGAAGATACAAGAAAATTCCAAGACCAAGTTGCAGATTCAAGAGGTGGATTTAGAGGATGTAGATTAGGCTTTAGAGGTAGATTTGGAGGTCAAGGAAGAGGATCTAGTAGATTCACAAGAAGGTGTTACTAATGCAACAAGTTTGGACATCAAGCATGGAAATGCAATGAAGATTAGACCACTACTTCAGCCGAAGGAGAAAGGAGAACTCGAATTGTTCAAGGAGATGATTGTGATAGTGTGAACTCAACATCACAACTTGCTAGGCCAAAAGTTGGTGAATCACTCATGGTAAGGAGAACCCTCATCAAGGTACTAGTGGAAAAGGAGCCACCACAAAGGAAGACTCTCTTCAGGACAACTTGTAAGTGCTTGGGTAAGGTTTGTAAAGTTCTAATTGATTTAGGTAGTATAGATAATATGGTTTTAGTTGAGATAGTTGAAAAGCTTAAGTTGCAAACAATACCACATGCTACTCCTTACAAAGTATCTTGGTTAAATGAGGGTCAACATGTTTTGGTGAATGAACAAAGTTGGGTTGAGTTTCATATAGAAGGGTATAAATAAAAAAAAATTATGTGACATAATACCCATGGATGTGTGTCATTTGCTGCTAGGGAGGCCTTGGAAATTTGATAGGCATGATGTGTATGATGGAAGGAGGAATACTTGTGAGATAGAGAAAGATAGGGTCTCCTATACCTTGACACCATTGAAAAAGGAGGATAAAGGACAAACCATGGGATCTAAAGCGATGATGGTAGGTAGGAAGGAGTTCATAAAGGTAGAAGAAGAGGAGGACATGGAACTTGCAGCCACTCCTAAACCTAGAGACATTATGATAGTAGAAATGAAGAATGACTTGATTTTGGGGATTCAAGATTGGCTTAAAAAGTATGTTGCTATGATGATAGGAGGAGTGCTTCATTCATTGCTTTCAAAAGGGTATATTGGTCATTCTATTTCTTTCATGCTAGAGGTTAGTATTCCTAATCAAGCAGTAGTTATAGGGACACAACAACAGATGGAAGAGATGAGAAGTAAAGGTGAAGAGGTCAAGGATAAACTGCAAAGGAATGTGTGAAAGTCCAAGCACACACATAAAATGAAGAAGAAGGAGGTTCATTAAAAGTATGGAGAAGATATGATAGTAGGTAATGATGCAGGTTCAATAACATTCTCAGATGAGGAAGGAGTCAAAGATCATCCATCAAGTAGGCCTCTAAAGTTGGAGCATATCCTAGTTGCCAAGGAACTCAAAAAGACAAGGGATAATGCCTATTTTTGGTATTTAGTGCATTGGAAAGGTTTACCAAATGAGGATGTCACTTGGGGGTTAGAGAATGACATGATCAAGCATGAATCTATTGTTGCAGCATAGTCCTCAATGGGACTTGAGTTCATTTTGCTCGGGGAGTATGGTGTAGGGTCACCCAAATCTTCATGTTAAAAGGTGGTCAAGTGTTAAGATTTGTTTGGTTTTTAGTTTTTCTTGTGTAATAAGGTCTTTTATGACCATTTGTTATGTTTTTGAGTCAATTGGGATCAATTGTGTAAACAATGTCAATTTTGTAAAAAAAGTTGCAAAAGTTGCACAAGCAACTTTGCATTTTTGGATTGTGTTGGAAATTGAACTGTTGGGATTCAAAAGATAGTTGGGAATGGTTGGTTTTTGGTTTGTATATTCTTAAATAAGACTTGTGAAGGTTGGTACAAGGTTCTGATGTGAATTTTTTGTGTTGAGCAATAAGAATACCCAGTTTTATGCATTTTAAAAGCTTAATTTGCTGCTACAGAGAATAGTACAACTCTATACAGCCTGGAAACGGTCTAAGTTTCATTGAAATTGATGTTGAATTGAATCTTCTATCTTCTACATTTGATTTCATTTGATTTCATCAAGATTGGAGTTAGAGCTGATTTCCTGAAAGTTGTTTGAAACCCTCACTGAGGAGTGTTTTGACTATAAATAATGAATTTCTCTCCATTTCACCAATGAACTAGCCTCAAACTTGGTGGAATGGATGTAGGTAGGTTAAATTTTGTTTTCATAATGTTGTAGGAGTAGGGGATGGTGTTCAGTGCAAGTTTGGTGATGTCCTAACATAATTAACCTCATGTTTTAGGCATAGGAGATGCATAGGAGTTAGGGTTTGAAGAACTCTTAGTTAGTGATTGAAATTGCTTGGAAATGGTTAGATAGTCACCATTTTATGTGTATGATCCACTGGAATGGAGATTTGAACCTTGGAGTGTGAAAACCTTGTTGTGACCTAGTGAAGCAAGCCTAATTAGGCCTAATTCAAAGCATAGCAACATAAATTTGGCCTTTGTGTTCGAAAGAACCCCCACCTGCAATTGAGATATGTTGTTAAAGGGGATAAAGGGTATTTAAATTTGTAATTATATTTTGGGTGTGAAGTCTTTCATGAAAGTTGTGTTGGAGAAACCACTTATGGAGTGCTAGTAGGAGTTGGCAGACGTAAGAAGAGAAACCCACCAATAAATGTTGGAAACCTTGAAGAATTGATTGATTTAGGTAAATTTGAGACTAACCACCCCTGCTCTGCATCAATCTTCCTTTTCTACTAAGTTCCTTTCATTTTTTTGTCTGGATCCATTTTGGTTTTCCAAACCTGATTTCCTTGTCAGGACTTCAAACTTTTTGCAAACTTTTGAATTTATATCCCAATAGTTTGAATCCTTTTTTTCTACTCCCACCCTCCAGTTCTTTTTACCTCATGATTCTTTCGAGGTTTCAAGACTTGATTGTACTTTTGGACATTTTGTGAATCTTTCATGTTTTCACCATTAATACTGTAACAACTCTCTCAACTACCAGATTTAATTCTTGGGGCTACAAGGATGATCTTAAATGCATTTCTCAATATATGTAAGTGGGATAAGGTAGTTCCCATGCTTTTTTATGATTCCTAGGCCTCCATTCTATCAAAGATCTGATCTTGGTTGTCATTTTCTATAGATTTCATAGGGGTTTTGTTCCTCATTTGTGTGCTCATTAATGTAGGGGCATGACTTCATCATGTGAATCAAGTGTGTTTGGTAAATGTAAGCATAGGGTCCCATACAATTTCTGACTTTCTTGGATCCTATTCCCAATGTACCTCGAGGAAGTAAAAGAATAGAAATTCCTATTTTTCAGGAGATGGAGAAAAAGAGGAAGAGAATAGAGAACAAAGGGAGAAGTAGTTATAGATCTAGCAGAAGAAGATATTCACAAGAAACCCTAGGTTTTAACTTCTAGTTTTGTGTATATCCATTTTATATTGTAATGATTTGCATTTGATCCCAAGCTTGTAATAACATTTGTAAACTTTGAATATTGTGTGATTAAAGACAAAATCAACCTTAGTGGAGTGTCTCCTTATGTATGGTATTAATTTCCAATGTATAATTGATTAATTTTTTAGCCAAAAGTTTGTAAAATTTGTGCAAATCCTTTGCATGGTATCTTTTGAATATAATAAAATAAATGTATGGGTATACTTGATGATTACTAAGTATACTCTATTAATATTCTATAAATGTGTATTATCTTTACAAATGAATGTGTAGATCCCAACTTGCTTGTGCATTTCGAAAGGCATAGTATTTTGTGGTGACTTGATTAAGTTATTACCCTTTTTTTAGTTATTGTGTGTTTGATTAAATCTAAAGACTTTGATTCCTAATGGATAAAGGCATCGGTCTATGATTAGATTTCTCTCTTATCATCCTCAACACACTCCAAACACATCAACTCAAAAAACCTTTAAAGATTTACTTTTTGTGTGTTTTACTACCATGTCTCAATGAATATGGCAATCTGAGGGTGTATCATAAAATCATTCACAAAAACTTATAAGGTATATTATCTGTTAGTAATGTGCTCAACCTTACTTTTCCAAACTAGTAAATAGGTATATTGCAATGCCAATATTGGGATACATTGTGTAGTGGGTATAGTTTTCTATAAGGTATTGTTTAGTGTTTCAAATCATCATTGTAGCATCTTAGGGAAAATCCCCTTGGTCTTGCAAATCCAGAAGTGAAGGAGGTCTTACCCACCTAAACCATTGGTCCTTATTTTCCCAACCTAAAGATTGGTATGTGATAATTCTCCAAGTTTGACACCCTTGGCACCTAGAAGATTATCAAAACTTAGGAATTTGGGGCCTACATTTTCGATCACCAACAATGTGGATGTATAAAAATATTCTCCTCCTTGTCTTTTTCCCTAGGAAATGAGATCAATTTGAATGTGGAAAATTTCTCCTAGTTGATAGAAGTGATTGGGAAATGATGAAGTTTACTTGAATTAAGTGTAACATGTATGTTTACTTGAATTAAGTGTAAACATGTATGTTTCTCTCGTGTACTATCATCATGATGGATATGATAAGGAAAGAAATTAGAGGTCATTAATCATCTAATTATGGTTTTAGCATCATGTTCATTATGTTGCAAGCAAGAATATGATGTCTTATTAAGTTGTCTTTGTATTAGATAATTAATTAATGTTTAAGAAAATGAATCATGTTGTGCTTTATTTCATGAGTTTAGTCTTTTGTTGGTGTGTATAGTTGTGTCAAATTGTGATATGTGCTACCATTTATACAATAAGATGATGGAATCTTTCCATTAACATGTTATCTACACATCTCTTCCACGAGAATTTAGTGATTATGTTATAGTCATGTGTGATTATTGCACTCATGTGTGTGTGTGTGTGCATGCACACATTGTAATGTTGTTAATGTACATTCGTTAACTCAAAAAAATTGTTAAGTGAGTTTTTATCCACTAATAACTTTAATAAAATTTGAACATTATTTAACAAGTTATTAAAAAGTATTATGTTTTAATACTAGAAAATTCTAAAAAAATAAAGATATTACACAAAGTTTCCAAAATGTCAATAAAATTTGATCTCTTAAAACCTTGAATATTAGTGTAGATTTATAAATAAATATGTTGGTATATCACACAAATTATTATTATTTTTTAAAATAAGAAGAATTTTTTAAAATTAGAAAAACTTTGATGGGTGTTTTAATTTTTTGAATAAAAAAATTGGCATCCACATAGATGCATCTACCTAGGTTATTAGTTATATTGGCATACCCATGCATTGAAATCTACAAGCAATATATCAAAAAGATCATGACTAGAAACAAAGTATTATGAATGGTCTAGTTGCACATTGTTTATTAGAAAATCCATTTACATTTTTGTAGATCATAAAGGTGATAATTATCCATAATAGAATTTTAATATTGTTGCAATAATATATTCATAAAAAGGGAAAAGTCACGTAATTGTGGATCACTTTTCAAAAGTACAGAATGGTTAAGTAGCTAACAAAGTTAGCCATTCTTATCCAAGCTCATGGTTATTTTGTAGCAATGATTTCACTATCATGACAAGAATTTATTAACTCAAAACAATTCCAATTAATTCATGGATTGTTTCATTGTTAGGGTAAATATATCTAGATAGGCTTGTGGTATTTCTATTTTTGGAAGATTGGCTTGACTATGGTGAGCGAGGGTTTTTTGCAGGGTTTCTACGGCCTGCATGGCCTGTTGTAGGGCTTGCATGCCCTTGTTGCGGCCATTTCTGGCCTTTCTCTTTTCCTTTACTACTTTTTTGTTCGTGGGTTTCGTTTGGTGGTTTTTAATAGTTTTTGGAGTTGCATGGAGACATAGTAGGAGCCAGCAAAGGCTCTATTTTGTGCTCTCTCTTTTTTGCTCGTTGTTGCTTTTTTTCCTATAATCAGTGGTGGGTTTTGAGCTTGATTTTTTCTTTTTAGCATGGCTTCGACAAGCATTGAAGCCCTAAAGTAAAATTTATTTTCAAGAGGTTTTGACTAGGTATGACCCATCTTCGTCCATGCATACAAACACCAGTAATCTTTTGAATAAACCCTCGGGTGGGGAGGACTAGTCTCAGGCTGGGGACCCTCATATCTTGAAAGTTAATGGGTTCTTGAAACGGTGTCAAGATCATCCTATTTTGGTGGTGCAACCAACCTTTGTCGAGGAAGATATTAGTTATTTAATGAACCATGCATTGGTCTACAATTTTATGGGAATGTGTGTCTCTCCCTTTTTTGGATTCTTAGGCTTGGTTTTCATGGACCCTGGAGGGAAAAATGGAGATCATGTTGGGGGAAAATAACTACTTTTTGGTGATGTTTAATTGCATGGTTGATCACAATAAGTCCTTTGAAGGAGGACCCTATTTTATAATCAAGTTGGCTTGTTCATCATGGCATGTTTTTAACCCTTCACAAGAGTTTCCATCATGCATCCCTATTTGGGTTCATCTCCCTTAGCTCCCATTGGAATTCTAGAGGAATGATACTCTTCATTCTATTGCTTTACTACTTGGTAAACTAGTGGGAATCTTCCAACAAATGTTGGACAAAAAGGTAATCTCATTTACATGTATATGCATTGAAATTGATTTAAATAATCCATTTCCAAATTCCTTAGAAATTTCCTTGGCTCCTCATTGTGGATACAATAACTAGACTACAAAGCACTTCCATCTAGATGTTGGATTTATCATGAGTATGGCCATTTTCAGAAAATATGCCCTAGAATTCGGACTCTCGATGTCTTCTCCTACTCAAGATCCGTATAACCGCCTAAGATGGATAAAGAGAAGGCTCCCATGTCCGGAGGTGTTGTTGATAATGATGGTTTCATTCTAGTCAAGCCCCGTAATGTGCACAAAGGATAGAAAAGGACTCTCAAGGATAGGGAGATGGAATCTTCAATCATTTTGAAGCTCTAGAGGATATAGGCCAACAAGAGGTAAATCCTAGCATGGTAGATCTTGAAATAGGAGAATTTTTGGTAGATCATACATCATCCAGAGATTTTTTGTTTCAAGATCTTCAAGGGGGTGGCATGGAAGATACTCATATGGATACTGCTCTTGCCCTTGTGTCTTCTGAGGAACCTATGGGAAATGAAAGCATGGCAATGAGTGTTGAAACTCTGTAGGATATAGGCCAACAGGAGGTAAATCCTAGCATGGTGGATCTTGAAATAGGAGACTTTTTGGTAGATCAGACATCATCCAGAGATTTTTGTGTTTCAGGATCTTCAAGGGGGTGGCATGGAAGATACTCATATGGATACTGCTCTTGCCCTTGTGTCTTCTAAGGAACCTATGGGAATTGAAAGCATGGAAACAATTGTTGAGTCTATTATATCTATGAGTGCACCTCTGGTGGGATAGGAAGTTTCAAAAACTAGGAAAGGTAACAAATCACCTCCCCTTCTTGGGATCCAACAAAATAATCTTAAGAAGGGGGCTCCTAAGAAACCACCTAAGGTGGGGAGAAAGAAGGATGTTGATAAAATTAAGTTAATGGGGGAGACTTTGGTGGAGTCAAGATCAATTAAAACCATTGACTCCCACTTTTCCAACCCTCAGAAATGATTATTTTGTCTTGGAATGTTAGGGGGCTAAACAGCGACCCTAGACAAAAAGTTGTTCATGAACTGGTGAAAGCTCATTCACTAGGTATGGTTTTTATTTAGGAGACTAAGTTTACTATGGAGAGCATGTGCAACCTTGCTCCAAAAATTTAGTGAAGTCAGTTTCAGTGTATTGGTGCTCATGGTAACATAGGGGGTGTAGCTTGTTTATGGGACCCCTTGAAGCTTTCCCCTCTTTGGTGATTTTCTATTAAGTTTTATATTTTAGTTGCGGCTTCTAGTTTGGAGTATGGGGAGGTTTTTCTTTCTAATGTTTATATCCCAATTTATTTTCTTGGAAAGTCTCAACTCTAGTCCCACATTCAGTAAATCTGAAGTCTTGCTCCTTTATATGTTTGAATTGTTGATGGAGATTTTAATGCCATTGTTGATTTGGAGGAAAAAAGGGGTGGTTTGCAAAGGTTGGAACCATCAACTTTGCTTCTTCAAGATAATATTTTTTCCTTAAATTTGGTGGATGTAAAGCCTAGTAATGGTCAATTTGCATGGAATAATAGGATATGTGGGGAGGACTCCATTGTTGAAAGGCTGGGTAGGTTCTTGGTTTCCTTCTTTTGGATTGGCGATAATTGGGTGTCTAGGTCTAAGATCATAGACTAGAGGGCCTCGATCATTGGCCTATTGAGTTTTTAACTTATATGGCTCATGTTTCTAACAATTCATCTTTTAATTTCCAACTTATGTGATTACGGGATCCTCACCTTCAGGATCTAATGGCAGATTGGTGGCTTTGGGGTAGACCTACATATGGCACAGTGATGTACTCCTTTGTTAAGAAATTGTAGTTTATGAAACATCAACTTAAGAAGTGGAATAAGCAATTCTTTGGCAATATCTTCCATGATAAGGTTGTTTCCCAAGTGAAATTGGATTCTATCACCTATGAGATTAGCGATACTGGCCTTACTGAAGAATCCCTTTGGAGGATTCGAAAGCCTTGAAGGATTTGGAGTGGGAATTAAGGGAGGAAATTTATTGGAAATAGAAATCATGAATTAAATAGTTGTAGGGAGGAGATAAAAACACAACTTTTTTCTTTAACTTTGTTAAGGCTCAGAGACATGGGAACTCGATTTGTCTTTGGTTTCTTCCCGAGGAGATCACCTGGTTTATTATTTGGAGATCTCTAGAGAGGTTGCACATTATTTTCACACTTTGTTCAGTGAGGATTCTCCTGATGCTTTGGTTGAAGAGAATCATATTCTTTCTTTCATTCCTTCTTGTTACCCATTTTTCACCTACGGGCTCAATCAGGCAGGGTAACTTATGTTTCAGAAGTTCTAAAGGGCCGGGTGGATCATTTGCATCAAGGGTTAAATCATGCATCTAGTGCTAGGTCATGAAGAACACAGTTGGAAGACCTGCCTAGATCAAGCTCTGCATGAAAACCCTCTAAGGAGAAAGTCGCCAAGACCTTTAGGATGTCTCGCCGACCAAAAAGTGAACTCATCGTCGGAAGGATAGGGAGCCCGGTGAAATGTCTCATCGACCGGTGGGAGTCTCAGTGAATTGAGGAGAGCTCAGGCAGAATGGAGGAGTTCGGCGTGAGTCCCGGCGACAAACAGGTAGTTTGGCCGAAAGATGTGAGTTTGAGGAGACCGTAGTGTGCTCGGCAAAGGTCTGGCCGACAGGCCAAAGTTTCGGCGACAAGATAAGAGCTCGGTGAATGGTCATGTTTTTAGGGAGATGTCTCCCCGATCGCGGGTGTCTTTCTGAAAACAAAAAGGGGGCTCAGTGTAGTGTTTTCCCTTTGCCATGAAGTCTTCCCAACCAATGGGAGTCAGGACGAAAGGAATGTTGCGCTCGGGGAAAGGAGCTGAGTTTCGCTAAAAGGTCTCACCGACCAAGGAATGTCTCCCCGACTAAAATGAGCTTTCGCCAAAGCATGGATGCCTTTGATGTAATGTGAGGGGCTTCAGTATAACATCTTTCCGAAAGGCTGACGTCTTGGCGAAAGAAGATTCCATTGACAAGAGGTCTCGCCGATGGGCCAAGGTCTCACCGAAGTTGTGCCTAGCTTTGACTCCTGCCGAAGGTTATGGGGTCTTTCTGATACGCGTGACAATGAAATGAACTCACCAAGAGTTAAAGCCTTCACCATGAAGTCTCAGTGACCAAACAATGTCTCGCCGAAGGATGGGGGTCCCGCCAAGGAAAGTCATATGGGTGAGGTCTTGCCGACTCGGTAAGGTCTCACCGAAAGAAAGTTGAGCTCGCCAACAGTTGAAGACTTTTCCCTGAGGTCCTGCCGACATGGGAAGGTCTTAGCGATAAAGGAGTCATCGGAAGAGGTCTCATTTACTAGCAGAAGGTCTCCCTGGCATGAATGACATTGGTGTAGCGCCTGACTGTCGGAGTGATGTCTTACCAACATGATGTGGTCTCAGCAATGGAAGGCAATCTCGACATGACTAATGAAGCTGCTATGACCTCTTGCTGATGAAGGTTTCTCTTTCCGAAGAAAAATGAAATGAGCTCTTATCGGAGCAAGGAGGCCTCGCTGAGAGTCTTTCTGACCTGATAGGGTCTCAACAAAGAATGCAGAGCTCGAGTAGAGAAAAATGCATCGGGGTGACATCAATATACCTTCGCTGATAGAGGATGAGAAGAGTTCGGCATGTTGTCTGGCCAAACGTGATTGTCTTGGCGACCACAGAGGCGATATAGGTATGATTTTTGGGCTCGATAAGAACTCTCATCAATAGTTCCATGTTATGCCGATGGTTCCAGGAGGATTTAGTCACATCGGTGAGACACTTCCAATGTCTAGCCGAGATGTGATTGTACAGGAGGAGTTTTTGACCGCCTAAAGAATCTGCGTGGAGTTTACTCGACCAATCAGAGAGATCTGAAAGCAAGCTATGGCAATCTAACTAGGATGAAGAACATCAATGGAATGAAAAGCAACGTGTATGTGTTCTGAGCTCAGGAGCATTCAAAGCACTCGGCCGAAGAGGTTCAAGGTGGACACGATACCAGGAGGTAAATGTGGTGGTTGTAGAAAGATCTGAAGAAGGCTTCTCCGGGGAATGACTCTTCATCGACATGGACACTCAGGGTGCAGCATTAAATTCAATCAAAAGATCTAGGAAGAGATCTATCCCGAGGCCTGATATTTTGTAAGCCCTAAGGGGCCAACACATTTTGATATATAAGGCATTTTTTTTGCCTTTTTGTAAGCAGTTCGAATAATGCATTGAAGGGAGTTAGTGATTTTTATCAATCCTTTCTCAACTAAATGTATGTTTTGTAACTCAAATGGAATCTGGAATACAACACAGAGTTTACCTTGGAAGCTAGTGTTCATGTTTGTACTACTCTCATTTTTGTATTTCTCTTTTGATTATGCAAGTCTTTAATTGTGTTTTAGAAGTCTACATTCATACCTTAAAGCCATGAAATTTATCTTTCCTCCCTAAGATGTGTATGTAAATCAAGCCTGTTAAGATTGATGCATAAGTCTAAAAGAAGTTGTGTTGAGTATGTGAAATGGTTGAAGTTAAGTTTCCCAGTGTATGTTCATCTTGTTTTCATTTCATAATTCCTCATCAATTGGGTGTATCACCATAGTTTAGCTTCACTTGTATGCATTCCTTCTCCTTTTACCCTTATAGAATTAATAGTTTAGGTGATACCCAAAGGAAGCCGACCTTCTCTAGAGGTTGACCTCTATCTACAAGTGACCCACAGCTTTGGAGGTCTTCCCATGTTACATTGAGGCGTTGGACATCAGGTTTAACAAGGGTGCAACTTCAGGTGATAACAGGTTTTGGCACGCCCGATGGGACAGAGAACTGACTGTGTCAGTCCTTTTTGTACCATGTATTACTGCTGTTTGGTGTGTACAGTAGTACTTTCTACCTTTGGAGGTAGGTTTTTAACATACCTGGCGACTCCAAGTCTGAAGTATCTGGTTTCAGCAGTCTAAGTGTTGGTTTCATGATATTATGTCTTACCATTCACCATTTCATGCAGGTATGGTGCCTGCATCTTTTTATCAGTCATACCCTATTGAAGATACCGCTAGTTTTACTCAAAATAATTATGTAGCAGCGGGTTACCAGCAAGCTCAATTGGCCTACCCACCCACCCCTACACAAGTTCAGCAACGACATGCTTATGCTCATCAACAACCCCAAGAGGATTATTTTATCTCCAATCAGAAAAATTATTCTTCATATGAGCCTCAAAATTTAGATGAAATGAGTATAGAAAATATGTCTTTATATTTCCAAAAGAAATTTGAAGAAATTGAAAATCAGCAGAAGGTCAATAGGCAGCAGGAGGAGCTTGCTTATCAAGCTTATATTCATCAGTAGGAGGTTGAGACACAAAGAGGATCCCATTTATCACAAGAATTTGAACAAAGTCGGTCTAACTCTCCTGAGGAGCAACTTTCTCAAATGCCCCAATCAGCTACTTCCTTTTCAAATCCTTTCTTTGAGGAAGGACTCCACTACACGAGATTCAATGTTCCAGGCTTCGAATAAAATGAAACTTTTGTCGAAAAGAAAGTAGAGGAGGAGCAACTTATTGATCAAGATGATTTAATCCTCTAGGAGAAGATTAAGAATGTGAATCCTTTGCATTTAGCCATTAAGTGTTATCAATTGCAGTAGCAAAGGATTGAGCAGCAAGAAGACACTTGTTCTGAAAAACCCTTGACTGTTCTAACCGATCAACAAGATCAACAAAGTAAGTCTTCTAATTCTTCAATTAAGCTCCCTAAGTTTGAAATTCAAAATTTTAGGAGTTATCATCTTGTGCAAAAGCCCGCAGTTGAGGAAACTCAGTCCATTATCCCTCAAGAGCAGTCTTTTCAATTACAAAGTCAGCCTAGTGACAAGATAAAAGAAGTTTTTGAGGTAGATAAAACTCTTTTGGGTATTGATACATTTCAGCATGAAGTTCAAAATGAAAAATTAGGGTTGTTACAAGTGATTGATGAGTAGGGCCAGTTAGGACAACAGAGTTCTAAACAAGAAATGACAGCTGAACATGGAGTTATGTCATATTCATCTAATGAGCTTCCTAGTTTTGTTGAATAGAGTGATGAAACCCTGATTAATTTGTTTTCTGAACTTCCTGGTTTTGATAATGAGGTTGGAAAAAGCATGTCTAAACAACCATCAGTGATAGGGTTTCAACAGCAAAAAGGTGATAACACCAATGATAAGGTGTTCTTCCATCAAGATGAGCATGATCAACAAAAGTATGTCTTGAAAGATCATATAGATGCAACAGAGCAGAAATTTTTCTTCCCTCAAGAGTGTCGTCCTGAGGAAAACAATAGTCCTCTTATCAGTAAGGGGACTGGTACTGTGCAAAATGACGAGGATTTGTTTTGGGATGACCTGGAGATTTTCATTTCAAGCTTGGATTATAAATGACCTTTTAGTGAAGCGCATCAGGTAGATAACAGTATATCAAATGAAAAAGAGCCTGTACATCAAGCCCTCACTGATTTACTTGATGAGCTTCCTGTTTTTATGGAGGGAACTGAAGGAAAATTTATGATACAATCCCTAATTCCAAATGTTGATCAACATACTGAGAAATATGATGGTGGTGTGTTGATCAATATGCAGAAAATCCAAGACAACCATGACTTGACAGCATTTGACCAATTTGATAGGGTGAATGAAGCAGACATTTCATTGATCTCTAAGCCAATTCATTCAAATGAGATTACCACTGTCCAAGACAGAGAAGAAGTAGATTTTAACAAGCAAATCAGCATTAAGAGCAAAGGGTTTATCCTTTCCAAAGGATGCCCAATTAAAGATTTGATTAATAGAGTGCCAAGGAAAGAAAAGTATGCCATTGTTCCAAAAAAAATTGATGCAGTTACTACATTGGAACAACATGATATATCCACTTATCCATTTGCAAACATCAGTTTTTGTGATCAATTTGAAATGGTAAGTGGATTTATCTTTGTTTTTCCAAGTGTTCTGCAATTAGTATGGGCATTTTCTCTCTTTTGTCATGCTTTGTCTGCAAGTCGTCAACTTGCAATTCATCTTTTATTAGTCAGGAAGGGTAGTTATTTCACAAAGCCGATGAATGGTTTTGTTTGCCAGCTTCTTTGTTGGTTAGTTTAGGTCAAAATAGGTTTAATTGTTGTTTCAATTCCCTAAGTGTTGTTCCAACACAAATAAGTAGTTTCCATTCAGCAGTTTTCATGTTTTCAATAAGTTTCCAAGTGATCTATTTCTTGAGTCACAAATGTACAAGGCTGCTCCAAATCAGTTGCCATTAAGTTTTCCCAATGACTCCATACCCAATGGACAAGTTTGGCTACTAGTTTCTATGTTTAGCAGGCAAACATCCAGTTAAGGTCGCCAGAAATGTTACCCATTTTTCACCTATGGGCTCAATCAGGTAGGGTAACTTATGTTTTAGAAGTTCTAAAGGGACGAGTGGATCATTTGCATCAAGGGTTAAATCATGCATCTGGTGCTAGGTCATGAAGAACACAGTTGGAATACTTGCCTAGATCAACCTCGGCATGAAAACCCTTTAAGGAGAAAGTCGCCAAGACCTTCAGGATGTCTCGCCGACCAAAAAGTGAACTCATCGCCGGAAGGATAGGGAGCCCGGTGAAACATCTCACCAACCGGTGGGAGTCTCAGCGAATTGAGGAGAGCTAGGATAGAATGGAGGAGTTTGGCATGAGTCCCGGCAACAAATAGGTAGTCTAGTTGAAAGATGTGAGTTCAAGGAGACCGTAGTGTGCTTGGAAAAGGGTCTGGCCGATAGGCCAAAGTTTCGGCAACAAGATAAGAGCTTGGTGAATGGTCATGTTTTCAGGGAGATGTCTCCCCAACTGCGGGTGTCTTTCTGAAAACAAAAAGGGGGCTCGCTGTAGTGTTTTCCCTTCACCATGAAGTCTTCCCGACCAATGGGAGTCAGGCCGAAAGGAATGTTGCGCTCGGGGAAAGGAGTTGAGTTTCGCTAAAAAGTCTCACCGACCAAGGAATGTCTCCCCGACTGAAATGAGCTTTCGCCAAAGCATGGATGCCTTTGATGTAATGTGAGGGGCTTCGGTATAACGTCTTGCTGAAAGGCTGACGTCTCGGCAAAAGAAGATTCCATCGACAAGAGGTCTCGCTGATGGGCCAAGGTCTCACCGAAGTTGTGCCTCGCTTTGACTCCTACCGAAGGTTATGGAGTCTTGCCGATATGGGAAGGTCTTGGCGATAAAGGAGTCATCGGCAGAGGTCTCACCAACTAGCAGAAGGTCTCCCCAGCATGAGTGACATTGGTGTAGTGCCCGAGCGTCAGAGTGATGTCTTACCGACATGATGTGGTCTCAGTGATGGAAGGCGATATCGGCATGACTAATGAAGCCGCTATGACCTCTTGCCGATGAAGGTTTCTCTTGCCGAAGCAAAACGAAATGAGCTCGCTGGAGCAAGGAGGCCTCGCTGAGAGTCTTGCTGACCCGATAGGGTCTCAACAAAGAATGTGGAGCTCAGGTAGAGAAAAATGCATCGAGGTGACATCAATATACCTTCACTGATAGAGGATGAGAATAGTTCACCATGTTGTCTGGCCGAACGCAATTGTCTTGGTGACCACAGAGGGGATATCGGTATGATTTTTGGGCTCGATAAGAACTCTCATCAATAGTTCCATGTTATGCCGATGGTTCCAGGAGGATTTAATCGCATCGGTGAGACACTTCCAGTGTCTCACCGAGATGCGATTCTACAGGAGGAGTTTTTGACCGCCCGAAGAATCTGCATGGAATTTACTCGATCAATCAGAGAGATCTGAAAGCGAGCCATGGCAGTCTGACCAGGATGAAGAACATCAATGAAATGAAAAGCAACGTGTATCTATTCTGAGCTCAGGAGCATTCAAAGCGCTTGGCCGAAGAGGTTCAAGGTGGACACGATACCAGGAGGTAAATGCGGTGGTTGCAGAAAGATTTGAAGAAGGCTTCTCCAGGGAATGACTCTTCACCAACATGGACACGCAGGGTGCAGCATTAAATTCAACCAAAAGATCTAGGGAGAGATCTATCCCAAGGCCTGATATTTTGTAATCCCTAAGGGGCTGACACATTTTGATATATAAGGCATTTTTTTTGCCTTTTTGTAAGCAGTTCGGATAATGCACTAAAGGGAGTTAGTGATTTTTATCAATCCTTTCTCGACTAAATGTATGTTTTGTAACTCAACTGGAATTTGGAATACAACACAGAGTTTACCTTGGAAGCTAGTGTTCATGTTTGTACTACTCTCATTTTTGTATTTCTCTTTTGATTATGCAAGTCTTTAACTTTGTTTTATAAGTCTACATTCATACCTTAAAGCCATGAAATTTATCTTTCCTCCCTAAGATGTGTATGTAAATCGAGCCTGTTAAGATTGATGCATAAGTCTAAAAGAAGTTGTGTTGAGTATGTGAAACGGTTGAAGTTAAGTTTCCCAATGTGTGTTCATCTTGTTTTCATTTCATAATTCCTCATCAATTGGGTGTATCACCATAGTTTAGCTTCACTTGTATGCATTCCTTCTCCTTTTACCCTTATAGAATTAATAGTTTAGGTGATACCCAAAGGAATTCAGCCTTCTCTAGGTTGACCTCTGTCTACAAGTGACCCATAGCTTTGGAGGTCTTCCCATGTGACACTGAGGCGTTGGACATCAGGTTCAACAAGGGTGCAACTTCAGATGATAACACTTCTCTTGTCTCTTTGGAAATGAATGAGGCTCTTATGCAACAAATATCTCTTTGGGAATTAGAAGGAATTGTCTTCCAAATGAAGAAGGGGAAAGCTCCTCGACTTGATGGCTTCCCAATTGAGTTCTTTTAGGAATTTTGGGATATTATTAATGGGGATCTACTAGAGGTTGTGCAAGAATCTCACAAGAATAAATAGATGCTACGAGCTATGAATGCCACATTTCTTGCTCTCATCCCCAAGTGTGATGGGGTAGACAGACTGAATCAATTTAGACCTATTACTTTGTGCAATGTGGTCTATAAGATTTTATCTAAGCCGATTTTGAAAAGACTAAAGAGGTGGATAGGTAGGATCATTTTTGAAGAACATGGTGGCTTTGTGGCTAATAGGAGAGTCTTGGATGGGGTGGTCATCACAGTTGAGACTATCCATTCCATGGTTGTTCTAAAGGAAAAAACTGTTTATCAAGCTTGACATGGCTAAGGCTTATGATAGGGTCAAATGGTCTTTCCTCCAAAAAATTCTTAGGGATTTTGGGTTTGGTGAAGAGTGAGTGAAGTGGGTGATGAGTTGCATTATGTCCACTTCTTTCTTTGTGCTTGTTAACGAGGAGCCTTCCTCTTTGTTTAGGGAATCCAAAGGCCTTCGACAAGGGGATCCTTTATTGCCTTACTTGTTCATCCTTTTGGTAGAAGGTCTAGGGAGAGTCATCAGGAGTTGCATTAATCTTGGCTCTATCCATGGATGGTGTTGGGGTTATGGATTTCCTCCACAAATACATTTACAATTTTTTTATTATACTACTTTGATGGGTATCGCTAAGATCAGTGAAGCCTCCACTTTTTGTTGGGTGTTGGATATCTATCTTGCTGCTTCAGGCCAACAGATCGATGAAGGTAAATATTTAATTTATTTATTCAATACCCCCTTGCTTATTTAGCAAAGAATTGATCATATTCTCCATTTTCAAATTGAAATCACCCTATGATCTATTCTGCTATTCCTCTCTCTACACCAGTCCTCTCCCTAGAGGTTCTTGGCAAATTATTTTGGATAAGTGTCAAGCAAGAGTTAATCACTGGACTCATAGGTGGTTTTCTTTTGTGAGACAGCTATTGCTCTTGAAGCCTATGGTTCATTCCCTTCCCAACTCTAGGTGTATGCTTCAAGTTGCTCCTCCTAGCTTTATCAAGGAGTTGGATTCTCTAGGAAGACAATTCTTATGAGCTGGCATTTTTTTCATCATCAAAGTGGAGTCTCGTTAAGTGGGAGATTGTTTGTAGGCCAAAACAGGAGGGGGGCCTTGGGTTGTGACAGGCTAACCTGAATGGTCATGCATTAGTTGTCAAGTTATATTAGAGATGTTCCATTGAGAAGAATCACATCTACGCTTGCATTCTATCTACCAAATACCTAAGGGGTGTTGAGAAGGATGAGGTGCCTCGGGTTGCTCTGTCTAGTAGAGGTTTTTTTTATTTGGGAAACTCTCAAAAAAGAGGCCAAGCTGATCAAGGATGGTTTGTTCTGGGTTTGTAATAGGGGAACTAAGGCACTCTTCTGGTATGACTTGTGGGATATTTTTCCTCCAATCATGACCATGTATCCTCATTTTTAGGGCGCTTTTCAGTTATTCATTTGTTGTCGGTTGGTCCCAAGTGGAAAATTTAAAATTTATTCATTTCTGGGGTATGTGGGAGTGTCTAGATGGAGGGACTCCATTGAGTAGCATGTTGGGGATTTGAATGTTGAACAAGTAGAGTTAGGGAGAATTTTATCTGGTAGAGAATATATTCATAGAGCCCAAGAGAAATAGAAACAGTCACAATGCATTGATCATAGGCACAAAGACATTGGGATCACAGTAATAGTCAAGAGAAGAAATGTTAAAAAATAGTCATAATAATGGTGGCAATGTTTAACAACAGTGATATGATGTTGTTAATGATAGTCAATACCATGTAAAGGTGACAAGGTTGGTCATCTCACTAGACATCAAGGCTTTCAGCTTGATAACATGTGACATTCTAAAGCAGTGGTAAGAGTACCATACAACCATTAAACACAGGGCAATGCCATGCATCATGATGCAGTGATCAAGAAGGATACAGAGTGTTTTACTCGGAGATTAATTTAAATTTACCAAGCATAAAGGAAAATTCAACAAGCAACAGGCATATTATCATCATAAGAGATACAAATAAGGAAATGAAAAGGAGAATATATTTTACTATAGTAAAACGCTTGCATAATGGTAATTCTAACAGATTAAGGAGTATAGTTCATTAGAGGAAAACTTTTCACCATTTCCAGTATAGTATGAGCTCAATGCAAGCTTGAATATATGACAAAGAGGAACAAAGAAAATCTAGTAAAAGTAACATATATATTCATCATTACAAGCTCGGGTTTCTCAAGAGATGTATGGAGTGTATAAAGAAACACACGAGTGACCTTCAAGGATAGTCACCTAGAAATAATTTATGGTAGTTTCGAGGGAATCATGTACAGGCTGCATACATATAGAAGGAAAGCCCTCAACCCAGATTCAGGGAAATGAAATCCTCATGCACCCTTTACAGTACATTGAAATGAGAGAGCCCTCATATGCATAAGGCATGAGAATAGAGTAAAATGCCATGAATACAAGCTAGAGACCTTTTACCATAGAACCAAAATGGCTCTGAATCTGAAACAGAGGTGAAACCCATTTCAAATACAAGGGTTTTGAAGTAGAGGTCGAGCCATGACCATTTTCAAGAGGAAAAACAAATGTACAGGAGAGTAGAAAATGTATGGAGGCGCAAGTTTTGGGTAACCCATGGAACAAAGTTTCAAATACCTGCAAGGGAAGGCCGAGAAAAGAAAGGAGGGTTTTTATTTTTCAGAAAATGAAACTCGGAGCCTTTTATTCCCAGAAATTTACAAAAGGCTAAGCACACAAGAGAAATGTTTTTCATTGTTTTCCTGCAGAAAATCAACAATGCACGAACATGAAGACATGGGTTTTGAAAACCCAGAAAGAGTTCATCCTTACAGAAAGCTTCATTGTTCTTTCATAAACAGTATTGAACAAAGAAATACATGAAAACAAACACATTTTTTCCATTTATTTTGCTTTGGAGCTTGAGATTAAAAAAATTTATACAGAGAAGAACATCTTCATTGTGCTTTTGATAGAGCTCAAGTATCTTTTCATCACAAGAAAATATACAGAGTATAGAAATATTACTTGTAGTCGATGTTTGAGCTCGACTTGTTTTTAGAAACATTGAACTCCAACTCTTAGCATGTAGTAGCACTGTTTCCAAAAAAATCGAGAGGAGAAAATGAATTTTCCTTGTGTTTTTTGCATCATTTTGTTGTTAGGGTTTACCCTAATGAAATGAATGTCGATAACTTTATGGAATTTTTTCCTTAGGTTTTAAAACAAACTTTGAAAACTAATATGCCCGTGGGTTTTCATGCCCTAATGAATTTTGTATGTCCCTTTGCACATGTTAATGTATGGGAGTCCTTTAGGACTTATACTTTTCTTGCATTTCTTTTCCTATTATTTGTGTATTACTTTGCATTTATTTTTGTAAAGCATTTTTATTAAGTGATATAATTATAAATCACTTAATAAAATGTTTTTTTAATGCAAAAGTAATATAATTGTTCCATTTCGATGTGTTGTGGAGATATAGTTGAGTCTTTATGCTTTTGCAAGCATCTAGGGGTGGTTGAGGCAGTTGAGCAAACATGTGGAGAGTATATAGGAGCCTTTGCTCACTTTGTTGGAGGTTATGAGAGCATCTAGGGGGTGGTTTTGCATGCCTTAATGTTTGGTATGGTCAAACCTAGCCTTTTTAACACATGGGAGCTCTTTTGGAGAGAATCTAGTTGCTACATTTTTTGCTTTTTGGGGGCATCCGACCCTAATCAGTTTTCAGTTCCTCTTTTGGTGGGTTTTTGGAGGGAGTTGTGAGATATAGTCACTTTATGACTCATTGTACTCAATTCTGATGATGCAATTTTTGGACTTAGTGACTTTTGGGAGTCCTTTGTCAGATTTTAGCATACTTTTGTAACTCATGTTTTAGATATCAAATACAGAGAAGGCCTTAGATGTAATTGATATGAGATTTTTCCTACTTGTTCTTTGAATTATTGTGTATAGTCAATTGATTGATCAAGTTATTTTTGGGGTAATGTCCATTTCCTTATAACTTTGTCTCAAATTTTAGTACCTTTATGTGAAAAAGTATGCTAATGCAAGTTGCAAACTGTGTTAGAAAAGTGTAAATGGCTTTTAGCTATGAAGTTATCTTCCTCCTAGGAGTCTCAGCACTAAGACCTTTTTGGGAAGCACTTATGCAAAAGCATGTGGTAATAAGTCGTGCAAGTGTAATTTTTGTCATTGTAGCAAGTGCATGAAATTTTGAGTTTCATAGTCCTTTTCAGTTTGGTGTATCACCTTTTAATTTCACTTTCAGCTTTTAGTTTATGCTTTCTCTATCATTTTTCCCTATCAATTCAATAGAATAGAATAGCTCTAAGTGATAATCAACTAGGAGCCACCTTATATGGAGATTCACTCCAAGTTCTAGGTGACCCACAGCCTAGGAGTGATTCCATTTTTCTCTAGAGTGCTAAGTCTTGTCACTTAGCTTGCTAAGTCTTGTCACTTAGCTTGCTAAGTCCTACAACTTAGCTAGGGTGAAACTTTAAGAGATAACAATTTTGGCATGCACGATGGGACTATCGAATCAAGACAATTTTAAAATTTCAATATTTTGTGGGTTTTGATATGCAACTTGCAGATTTCATACCTTTTTAGAGGTTGGTGAAGCATATATGGTGACTCTAAGTGGGTAGATTAGCAAAAACCAGTGCAAGACAACATATGAAAAAGATACAAACTAGGAGTAGTGATATTCCTTTTAAGTATTTATGGTTGTCGCCGCCCAAAAGACAAAGCAGAACAACAAAACAAACTCCTTTTTCATCAAAAAGAGTTCAGTCTACACCTCAGAGTTTCAAACTAGTGGTTGCAATAGTTGTAGTAAGTGTTTATGTCCCTTTAGTTGTTGTACTTGTTAGACCAGTTTAGGTCAATACAATGGTAGCACAAAGGAATTATCCTTTTGTCCCATTTAATGGAGGCAGTCCATTAAACTTACAATAGCATATGATATTCCCATGGCAACATTGAAAAGTTTACCTTTTTCATAGGGGAGGATCAAACTACTCCCATTGAACATATCAGAGATGTGGCTTCATTATGTGGAGTCCATCACATCACTCAAGAAAATGTTGCAATGAGATTGTTAGTTGCTTCATTGAAGGGGAAGGCCCTTCATGTTGACTTCTCTTTTGTGCTATTTTTCCTTGATGTCAAAACTAATTGGTTCTTCGTTTGGCATTGGCATATTCATTGGTGCATTTGGCTATTGTTGTTTCAGTACTTTATGGATAGTGATTTGGATGGTTTATTTCCAGTTTTTTTTTGTGGTATTGATTATGTTGGATTCATGTGCAAAGGATATAGATATATATATATATATGGGGTTGATGATTAGGTGAATCATGTTGTTTTAACTCTCAAGTTGGTTCAATGATATTGGTTGATATCTACATTGGCTTGCTTGTTTTCAGTCTCTACTTGGTTCTACTGAGACACATATAGGTGATAGCATTTCATTGCTCAGATTGAAGGTAATTTGGTAAGCTTCAGTTTTCATGAAGTCATGTATTGCATATTCACTTTATTCAGATTTTATATGCTCAGTTGACATGGTTGTATCATCCTTGATAACACAGATAGTTTATGTCATTGGCATACAAGTTTCACTTTGGCATTCATAGGTGCTAGTAACAAGTTTATGTGAAGTGAATAATTCTTGGTAATATGTTTTCAATCCCTTTGCAAAATAATTCTTTATGATGGTTTACATGGCAACATTTGTATACAAGGGGCAATAAAATGTAGCTGGGTGGCTTGTATTTCATATAGAAAATATATGCTATATTAAGTGGCATTAAGTTAAAGCCATTGATGGCTTTGACTTGGAGTAATCAAGCTATTTACATGTGATATGGTTTACTTGGACTCACCATTGGTTTCAATTGATAA
This sequence comes from Sequoia sempervirens, assembly GCA_007258455.2. Lineage (NCBI taxonomy): Eukaryota > Viridiplantae > Streptophyta > Pinopsida > Cupressales > Cupressaceae > Sequoia > Sequoia sempervirens. The sequence continues at coordinate 119,162,386 of VDFB02000017.1, read as the reverse complement.
TTGAAGCCACTTGTATCGGGCTTCAAGGACTTGGTTAAAGTTTTTACACACATTGGCCTTTTTTTGTTAGTGATTAAAATGCAAGCCATTTAAATGGCTATCGGTTATCATTGTCGAACTTCACCTTGCTTGTCGACCACATTACATCGAGCATACCATATTACATAATATTCATAATGTTTGTTTATTTGTATCTGCCCCATTGTATTTACAAGGAAGTTGACTTTATTAAAGTCACATGGCAGTAACATTTGTTATCGGGATTTTTGTCGACATCCATCATTGACATTTGGTTAATAATGTTGTCAGTTCTTTTGCAGTGGACTTCAATTTTATCAAAAGTGAAAAAGGAAATCAAGATTCATTGTTTTGAAAGAAGTTAGGGCAATCATTGTGTCATTTTAGTTTTTGCTCCAGTGATAAACTCTAGTGCTGCCATGGAGTGTTTGCAGTTTCAATCACAGTGGGTTTTTGTTGGTTTTCAAGTTGGTTTTTCAGGTATGGCAGTTTGTGAACAATGGCAAGTTAGTTGGTGGACTCACGAGTTGGAAGTGAAGGAAATAGAGAATTTGATGGTTATTTGGTTGCAGTTTGAACCGCCATAACAAAAGGTAATATCTTTTCTTTGCTTTGTTCTTTCAAAGGTAAATCTGGTGAATGGAAAAGTAAAAAAGAGAAGTTGGTATTGTTTCAGTTTCGAACAGTTGGCTTCATTTTTTGTTTCAGTTTTAAAAAAGATATTGAAGTTTTTCATTAATGATAACTAATCTAAAACTACTTTGAACCCAATTTAAAACTTGAGGGTTTTTGATGTTTACACAAATGCATTTTTTTAGTTTTTGACAAACCCCAGTTAACTCAAGGGTTTCAAAAGTTTGGAATGAAGGGTTTGTAATATGTGAATAAGGTTTATTCCAGTCTATAAAAAGCATGGAATCTTCAGCCATTGGAGAGTGACAAATATTGGAATGAAATAACAAAGTATTGTTGAAAAGAGAATAAAGGGTTATTACAGTGATATTTTTGTATTCTAAAAAATTGTAAAACAGAGAGCTTAATGTAAATAGGGAAAAATTCAAATTTAATGTTGAAAACAACAAATTAACTAAACCCTATGAAGCATCATGAAGCACAAACTAGAATGAAAATGCAAATAAACAAAGGAAATGCAAACCAATTTTCAAACTAGACTTGATTGACCTCCATGGCTCCTCTCCACCTGCATGAGAATGCAATATTTTGAAGGTTGATTGTTGGAGGAATGTCAGTTGCTTAATTCAGCAGCATAACATTGACATGGAGATGATAGATGAATGACAATAGATAGAAATGGATGAAAGACTCAAGAATGATTTTGACAGCATAAGGATACTTGAAGAATCAACCCCCCAAAAGGCTTATGAGAGAGTTTATTTATAGGAAATGTCTGATTTGGATTGACGGTTGAGATTGAATGTCAATAAGATGTCTAAATCAATGGCCAAGATTGAAAGTTGTAGTATGGACTAGGTTTAGGTCAAAATTAGGGCAATGGTAAAGATGAAGGGTTGAGATTGAATTATAAAATGAGATGTCAAGATATAAGATTTGATTTGGAAGATAAGATTGGCACGGACAAAGAGGTGATAGGAGAAATTAAATAATTAAAATTATTTAATCTAGGTGACCAATGAATAATTAAATAATTAAAGATATTATTTAATTATAGAGGAATGAGACAGAAGGAATCATTTTGAATTAAATAATGATTTAATTCAAAATTCAAGAGAGTGGACCAAATTAAATAAATAAAATTTATTTAATTTAAGAGAGAAGAGGCTAATGAATAAATAATTAAAATAATTATTTAATTATAGTGGAAAGTGGACAAAAATTAAATAAATAAGAATTTATTTAATTTTAGAAAGAAGAGGACTTAATTAGTGACGTAATTAAATAAATAAAATTTATTTAATTAATCAGGGAGGAATAAAGATAGAAAATGAATTAATTAAATAATTAAAATTATTTAATTAATAGAAGAATTATGACTTTAGAAAATAATTAAATAATTAAAAATTATTTAATTATGAAGAATGAAAGGGGAAATGATCGAGAATTTAGAAATTGCAAGCCTAGGACAATTTTTGGTGTCTACACTTAAAGTGTTTATATCTCTGATTCTTATTATAGAGATTGCATATATTTCAGTAAGGTTATGTTGGTACTGTTTCATTAAGTACAGATTATAATGGGCATTATTGTATATCTTTTAAATGTACTATGTTGAGATTTTGTAATTGCATGATTATTGAGAAATTTTCAGTGGAGTTGGTGCTCCTACTGAAGTTGGTGCTTTAGAATTTTTGGTGGAGTTGGTGCTCCTGAATTGTTACGGAGTTGGTGCTCTAAAAAATATTGTCATCAGTTTGGAATTAAGCATGTAAGGAATTTTGGAGTGGTTTTCCTACCCCAAGAGGGTTTTCCACTCGTCAAAGCTCTGTGTTTCTCTTTTGTGTGATTTGTGCTTATCTTGCTTAATTTTTTCTTTCAGTCATTTGTGAAGGTAGTTCATGAAATTATCTGATACATTATCACAGTTCCAAGTTGTCCAAAAGTTCATGATTTAATTGTTCTTGTTCAGTTTAAATGTTAAATTCTACCATATATGAGTTTGGTGTTTTGTGTAAAAGGAAGCATCAAAAGGTTGTTCATTCAGTTTTATGTGAACAATGTATATCATGCTTTGATATGAGTTGTTAAGCATTTAGGTTATGTCTGATTAAGTCATTGAAAACAATCATTCAAAATTTAGTATTCACATTGCATATATATTAGTCACTCATTTGTTCAAGATTAAAAAGTTCAAATCTGCATTTCAAGTCATAAAAAAGTTTTTATACATTACTCTGATTCACCCCCCCTCTTAGAGTAATTCCACTTCCAACACTTCAGTGGTTTAGGGGTTTAGCAGTTGGTTCTATAGCAACCTGGGATGAGTTGGGAGCACCTTTGAACAAGCAGTTTGAAGAAAAATCTGATCACTTGTCACTAGTTGAGCATATGACAACAATTAAGAGAGATCCTCAGGAGAAAATGATGGATTTTAATTTCCATTTTTAGAAAGCATGGGATAGGATTCATGTTCCAGTAAGACATTCCCCATAATATGTATTTCTCTATTATTTAAAGGCTCTTAACAATGACATTTCACTGATGATACAATCTATGGGAGGTACCACTTTACCAAATGCATTTGGCATCACAGTAAGGGCAGAAAATAGTCTTATCCAGGCTGGTAAGATTGCACCTAGACCGCTAATGCCTATTTTCCCATAAATTCAGCCTTCTATGCCTCTGTAGATACCACATTTTTCTCTTGTACCTATTGTTCCAACATTACCAATTGTTTTTATTCAAGATAAGGTTGTCCCAACCCAATCTCAAGAATTGCAAGAGATTAAAAATAGTAAGCAAAAGATTGAAGGTTTACTTTAGTCCTTTGGAAATGAGTTAGTAACCATGAAAAAGTAGTTCTAGAACAGATAGCTATATCAGTCTCAGAATCAAGGTCAAAATCAGTCGTACCAAGCTAATAGACAACCTTTTCAGGGAAATAACCAAGGTGCAAGGAAAAATGTTAATCCAAGGCATTTTCAAGCATATAATCCAGCTCCAATCAGTTCAGCTAGAGATCTTGTTCTAGTCCAGAATAATCTTGCAGCTGAGTATGAGTGGTGTTTTCTGTGTAATCAGCCCCATTACCAAGCTACATGTTCAAATGGGGTTATCAATCAAGAATTGATGGTGCAGAATGCATAATACGTAAAGTGTACCTAATGAGGAGTATCCACAATAGTAGAGTCTCCCTCCAAGTGATACAACTCTCTTGAATTGGCGAGGAGAGGAATTATGTGGAGTGCATAGGGATGATTCTCCAATTGCAACTAATACAAGAGCCAAAAAGAGGGCTTTTGAGATTGAACAATCAGCAAACAAAGAAAAGGAATCCATTGGACCATCCACATCTCAAGTGCCACGCATACTGCAAAGGAACACACAAGGTGCTACAAAGGAGCATTCTCACTTGCAAGTAGATCCTGTTGTTTAAAGGACTAATCAAAAGGTAAATTTTTCCTTTAACATTGTGCAACACATGAAGAAAATGAGTGTGTCTATGTTAATGTGGTATTCCTTGTCTATCCCAATCCAAAAAGACTTGTTGTGATCTGCTTTGACTGATTCAAATGTTTCAAGTCATGCACCAGTAGGTCAAGCTAAGGCTATTTTCACAAATGCATCTCAGGACAATAATAAACAATCAGGTAAAGATGTCAACCCCCCCCTCATTTTATATGACTTTGATAATAAGGGATAAATTAGTCCATAATTGCATGGTAGATAGTGGGGAAAGCAGTTTTTTTATGACCAAACAGATTGTTGATAAGTTGAATCTGAAATATCAGCTTCTTGAAAAGGGTGTAGTCCAGCTTGATAGGTCATTCATTAACACTGCAGGTGTCATTAAGGATTTTAGTCTTACACTTCATGCTTTCCCAAACTTTTCTATCCCTCAAGAAATTTTTCATTGATTTTCCACCTTATTTTGCATTATGCTTGTCAAGGGATTTCACTGCCAAAATAGGGGGTTATTTGTCTTCAAATTGGTCTCACATGTTGTTTAGGAAAAGATATGGACAAAAGTGACTATAAAATATGAGTTACTAGCCAATGACTACATTAAGCCTTATGTACCAAGCCTTGTCAATTCCAACTGTGCTATTTTTGATGATAAAGAGCTTGCTACTGCTCAAGAATTGCAGGCTGAAAGTGTGTCAAACATACTTTTAAATGAATGGGAAGCAAAAAATATTGAGGATAATCCAAATGACAATATTAAAGAAGTTGGTTTGGGGGTACATGTGTTACATGAATCTAAAGTAGTCATGTCAAACCTTGAAAAGAAATCAAAACAACCGCTAGGACAACAGGATGAGGTGTGGAAGATGTACTTTGATGGCTCTAGAAGTAGGCATGGTGCTAGTGGGGGTGCAATGCTTGTGTCCCCATAAGGTGACAAATATTATTCTGCTTTTATATTTTCTTTTTCTTGTTCTAACAATACTGCTGAATATGAAGGTTTTATTTAGGCCTTGGAATGGGAAAGGAAAAGAAAGATAAGCTACCTTCAGGTATTTGGAGATAATGAGTTGATTGTCAATCAAGTAAGAAGCTTGAATGTGACTAAAAGTGATGTGCTTAATTCTTACAAGCATATGGTGTAGGATATGATAGAGGAATTTGATGCTTTTAATATGATTTCAATTCATAGGAATCAGAATAAGCACGTAGATAGGTTAGCTACAATAGGTACTCAGTTTGATATACCTAATCATGTTAAAAAGGAAAAGTGCAGCAATATGTTAAGGTTGTTGTAAGGCCTTCTATTCCTGATAATAACATTCATTGACAAGTATTTGAGAGTGATGAACAGGTGTTGAGTTTTATGCTTGAAGAAGATGATTTTTCAGTGGTAAATTAGGAGAAGCTCAAGCAACAATATGATGGTCAGATCATTTAGTTGAGAACTAACAAGTTTCCCAGGGGTCTAGTCACCTTAGAATCTATCTTCAACACTGATGATTAGCTCAAAAAGAGAAAAACCAGCATGCAGGTCAAGGAGAAACATTATGAAGAGCTTGAGATATTTAAAGGTGAGCTCCTTAAAATTGGGAAATTTTGTTCACAAGTAGATAGGCAAGCTTTTGTTGCTCTTTGTCAAGAATTTCAAGATGTTTTTGCATGGGAATACTCATATTTAAAGGGATTTGATCCCCATATTTCCCAACATACCATAGAATTAGAGCCAAATGCAAAGCCTGTTAGGCAGAAACAAAGGCCTTTAAACCCAAAACTTGAGCCCCTTATGATAAAGGAATTGACCGAGTTAATTGAGGGAGACATTGTTTTCCCAATCAAGCATACCTCGTGGGTCTCTAACCTTGTACCGGTTAGGAAGAAAAATAGAGAAATTAGGCTTTGTGTAGACTTTAGAGACCTTAATAGAGCCTCATTGAAGGACCATTATCCATTGCCCTCTATGGAGTAGATTCTTCAAATAGTTGTTGGTTCAAAAATATTTTCCTTACTTGATGGTTATTCTGGTTATAACCAAGTATTAGTCAAAGAAGAGGACCAATACAAGACTACTTTTACCATAAAGTGGGGCACTATGGCCTATAAAATAATTCCATTTGGTTTTTCTAATGCTGGTGCCACCTTTCAGAGGGCCATGGACATGGCATTTCAGGGGCTAATTCATAAATTAGTGCTCATATATCTTGATGACATAACATTTTTTTCTAAAAATACAAAGGAGCATTTTTCTCATCTAAGACAAGTGTTTGAAAGGTGTAGGGAGTTTGGTATATCCCTTAGCCCCAAAAAAAGCATTTTTTTTGTTCATGAAGGCAAGCTTTTAGGATATTTAATGTCAAAATAGGGGATCACCATTGATCTTGAAAGAGTGAAAGCCATTTTTGAGCTGCCTTTACCCAATCATAACAAGGGGCTGCAGTTTTTTTTGGGAAGAATTAATTTTTGAGAAGGTTTATTCCAAATGTTGCAAATCTTTTGAAACCACTAACTACTATGTTAAAGAAAAATGCAAGTTTCAGCTGGACTAGAGAGGGAAAGTGCAGTTTTGAAGCTATTAAGGAGGCCTTATCAGTAGCTCCTACTCTAGTAAATTTGAACTTTTCAAAAGACTTTATTTTGTATGCTTTTGGTAGCATAGATACCATTTCTGCAATGTTGGTACAACAAAATGATGATTGTTTAGAACAACCCATTGCCTTTTTCAGTCAAGGTTTAGAGGATTATGAACAGAGGTATACCTTTGTGGAGAAGCATGTACTTACTGTTATCATAAGTCTAAAAACTTTTAAGCCTCTGATTTCTAATAATAAGATACATCTAATGGTTGCTCACCCTAGTGTGAAGGAGTTTTTGTTAAGCAAGGACCTGAATGAAAAGAGGGATGGGTGGATTACAAAGGTAATGGAGTATGATGTAGACATAAAGATAACCAAACTTGTGAGGGGAAAAGGGTTGTGTGAAAAGCTAGCTACAGGATCTAAAAGTGAGGGAAAAATACAAACAAAGACTGTTTTGGTCACTAATGATATGCCTCAGAATGTTGCACTAGCATTGGGTGCAAGTTGGGTACGTGATATGACTCATTTCTTGCAAACTAGTGAGTGTCCACCAGGTTTAGATAAAGCCAAAAGGAGATATTTCAAATTGCAATCCATCCTCTATGTGTTGGTTGATAATGTTCTTTTCAGAAAAGACCTTAATGGTGTGTTGTTAAGGTGTATTGGTCATGATCAAGTGGATAAAGTGCTTCATGAGTTCCATGATGGAATTGTTGGGGGTCATTTTTCCCCAAGAAAAATTGCATGGAACATAATGAGAGTTGGCTATTATTGGCCAATATTGTTTAAGGATTCCCATGCTTGGGCAAGAAAATGTGTGAAATGTGCCATTTTTGCAGGCAAAGAGAGGTTGTCAACTTTACCCTTGTAGCCAATTCAGGTGGAACAACCCTTCATGAGATGGGGCATTGATTTTATAGGGCCCATTAACCCACCTTATAGTGTAGGCCACAGGTGGGTGCTTATTGTAACCAATTATTTTACAAGATGGACTATAGCAATGGCTTTGAAATAAGCCAAACTTTTATGATGATTTAGTAACTAGGTTTGGAGTACCTGAATCAATTATTTTAGATAATTATTTAGCATTTGTTGGACTCAAAGTAAGTAATTGGGTTGTCAGGAATGGTATTCATCTTAATACATCATCAAACTACTACCCACAAGGTAATGGTTTGGTAGAATCAACAAAAGAATCATGGAGGATAATCAAAGAACTTGGCACACCAAGTTGAAATCTGCCTTGTGGGCAGATATAATAACTCCCAAAAGGTCTATTGGGAACTCCCTATATGTACTAGTTTATGGTAAGCAGGAAATATTTCCTTTATATGTGGAGTTTCCAGCTCTTGATATTATGCACTAGTTAGAGATGTTTGAAGAACAGGATCCAATGGCAGTTAGGTATGATCATCTCATGAAGCTAGAAGAGATAAGAGATAAAGCAATGAAGTCCTTGGAGTATCATCAATCCAAACAAAAAGATTCTTTGATAAGAAAGTGACACCCAGAGTCTTCAGAGAGGGTGATGTTGTGCTCAAATGGGATGAATTGAAAAGTAGACCAGGAAAGCACTCCAAGTTTGACAACATGTGGAGTGCCCCATTTATTATTACATAATGCAAGGAGAATAATGCATTCTAGTTATCAAAGATGGATGGAGAAATTCTACCTATCCCAATCAATGGTATACACCTCAAATGGTGTTTTGAGGTTTGATCTACATTGTACATGCTAGATTAGGAGTTTTTGTTTTCAATAAGTGTTGTTGCACTGTAGTTTAGATGCAGTTTTCATTTCCCCTAAGTGTTGTTCAACATAGTTAAGTAGTTTTCCTTCTGAATTTTTGGTGTATCAATATGTTTCCAAGATGTCATGCACTGATCTAGTGAGTTATAGTATTGTTCAAGACTACTTCAAGTTGTGTTAGCTTTTTGGTGACTTAATGCCCAATGGATAAGCTTCAGGAAACTGGTCAGGATGTTTAGCAAGCAAACATATAGCAAATGTTGCCAAAAATGTTACCTATTTTAGCTACTAGCTCAAACAAGTAGAGTTGTTATGTTTTACAAGTGAAAAGAAGGTACATTTTATTTCTGATATCTCGCACTCATGTGCATAAAAGGAAAATTAGAAGATTACATTTCTACATTGTATTATGCAGATGCATATAACATAGGAGAAAATGCACAATATTTTCAAAATTATAATCTTCATTGATAACATAGATGTATGGTGTTCCACACAAGTCATGGAACTGACTATTTTAATGTAAATAAAAGAAAAACTATACATTTGTAGATATTAAAAAAATAAATGCACATATAAAGATAGGGGACTCGTCATTGCCTGAATGATGAATCCCAGTTGTCTATCCTGCATCAGCTTTAGTCCTTCACATTTTTCCAGTCTCCAGTTGTTGCTCCTTGTTGCTCCTAGGATTCCTACATGAGTGAGATGAGGTTTGGTTAGAGCAATGAAGGATCACAAATCAGTATATCTGCAAACATCTATAAACATATATCTTCACCTTCATCTGCATTAAAACAACTTGCATACCACAAATGTCCATGAAAACAAAGGAATTATCAAATGCATCTATCATATGCTTTATTTTTATCTAATATGTTTGCTTCTTGTGTAGGTATAGGTGAAATCATTTTTGCTTTTTGATTCATCTGATTAAAGCATGTGGGATAAAATGTGGCTTCCACAAGGGTTGAACCCAACATGTTGCTTTTTTGTGTTTTAACGAAGCATGGAAAGTAACTTGTTTCCTTATGCTTACTTTAGAAAAGCATACATTGTTCCTAACTGTGGTTGATCTTTTAGTCACAATCAAAAATAGCATATATTGTGTTTAAGTAAGCATGGAAGGATACATGTAGATCATTGTGTTAAAACTCATTGCAAAGTATAGTATGAGCATGTATTTATGATATACATCATGTTATGAGATAGCAAGATTCATCAACTATTGTCAGAAAGTTGTATAAGTCATCAATAGTGACCATGTTACCAAATGCATGACAGTGAACATGGAGATGCTTCAAAAGGGGTATGAGTGAAAATAGAGTAGTGATCATGGACCAATGGAAGATCCAAGGTCAAAACAATGAACAACAAGATCAAATACATAAAGTTCCAGCAGTCATAAACATAATGAGTTGTCACAAGCTTTTATTATAGTCATAGCCCATAGTGATCCCTTTGCACACTTAATAGAACACTATCCAAAGCAAGTGAAGACCTTGGTTCAATGAGAAGAGTCCAATTCTCCTGAAGGGTATAGTTTCATGGAGATGTGGGACATGAAGACTAGGAAGGGTGGAACCATTCACATCAAGTAAAATATAGTCATAGAGCCCAGGAGAAAGAGAAACAGTCACAATGCATTGATCATAGGAACAAAGACATTGGGATCATAGTAATAGTCAAGAGAAGAAATTTTAAACAACAGTCATAATAATGGTGGAAATGTTTAACAATAGTGATATGATGTTGTTAATGACAGTCAATACCATGTAAAGGTGATATGGTTAGTGATATCACTAAACATCAAGACTTTCAGCTTGATAGCATGTGACAATCTAAGGTAGTGATAAGAGTACCATGCAATCATTAAACATAGACCAATACCATGCATCATGATGCAGTGATCAAGAAGGAGACAAAGTGTTGTACTCAAAGATTAATTTAAATTTACCAAGCATAAAGGAAAATTCAACAAGCAACAGGCATATTATCATCATAAGAGAGACAAATAAGGAAATTAAAAGGAGAATATCTTTTACCACAATAAAACCCTTACATAATGGTAATTCTAACAGATTAAGGAGTATAGTTCATTAGAGGAAAAAATTTCACCATTTCCAATATAGTATGAGCTCAATGCAAGCTTGAATATATGACAGAGAGGAACAAAGCAAATCTAGTAAAAATAACACATATATTCATCATTACAAGCTCGGGTTTCTCAAGAGATGCATGGAGTGTATAAAGAAACACACGAGTGACCTTCTTCAAAGATAGTCATCTGGAAAGAATTTATGGCAGTTTTGAGGGAATCGTGTACAAGCTGCATACATATAGAAGAAAATCCCTCGACCCAAATTCAGGGAAATGAAATCCTCATGCACCCTTTACAGTACATTGAAATGAGAGAGCCCTCATATGCATAAGGCATGAGAACAAAGTAAAATTCCATGAATACAAGCTAGAGACCTTCTACTATATACCCAAAATGGTCATGAATCTGAAACAGAGGTGAAACCCTTTTCAAATACAAGGGTTTTGAAGTAGAGGCCGATCTATGGCCATTTTCAAGAGGAAAAACAAATGTATAGGAGAGCAGAAAATGTATGGAGGAAAGGGTTTTGGGTAACCCATGGAACAAAGTTTCAAATATCTGCAAGAGAAGGTCGAAACAAGAAAGGACGATTTTTATTTTTCAGAAAATGAAACTCAAAGCCTTTTATTCCCAGAAAACTACAAAAGGCTGAGCACACAAGAGAAATGTTTTGCATTGTTTTCCTGCAGAAAATCAAAAATGCACCAATAGGAAGACAGGGGTTTTGAAAACCTAGAAAGAGTTCATCCTTACAAAAAGATTTGTTGTTCTTTTACAAATAGTATTCAACAAAGAAATACAGGAAAACAAACACATTTTTTCCATTTTTTTACTTTTAATGGAGCTCAAGATTAACAGATTTTATACAAAGAAGAACATCTTAATTGTGCTTTTAATATAGCTCGAGTATCTTTTCATCACAGGAAAAGATATAGAGTATGGAAATCTTACTTGTAGTCAATGTTTGAGCTCGACTTGTTTTCAAAAACGCTAGACTCCAACTCTCAACCTGTGGCGGTGTTGTTTCCTTGTGTTTTCTGCATTGTTTTGTTGTTAGGGTTTACCCTAATGAAATGAATGTTGATAACTTTATGGCATTTTTGCCTTAAGTTTTAAAAAAAACTTTGCAAACTAATGTGCCTGTGGGTTTTCATGCCCTAATGAATTTTGTATGTCCCTTTGCACATGTTAATGTATGGGAGTCCTTTAGGACTTATACTTTTCTTGCATTTCTTTTCCTATTATTTGTGTATTACTTTGCATTTATTTTTGTAAAGCATTTTGATTAAGTGATATAATTATAAATCACTTAATCAAATTTTGTTTTAATGCAAACGTAATATAATTGTGTCATGTCAATGCATTGTGGAGATATAGTTGAGTCTTTATGCTTTTGCAAGCATCTAGGGGTGGTTGAGGTAGTTGAGAAAACATGTGGAGAGTATATAGGAGCCTTTGCTCACTTCGTTGGAGGTTATGAGAGCATCTAGGGGGTTTTTTTGCATGCCTTAATGCTTGGTATGGTCAAACTTATCCTTTTTCACACATGGGAGCTCTTTTGGAGAGAACCTAATTGCTACATTTTTGGCTTTTTGGGGGCATCCGACCCCAATCAGTTTTCAATTCCTCTTTTGGTGGGTTTTTGGAGGGAGTTGTGAGATATAGTCACTTTATGACTCATTGTACTCAGTTCTAATGATGCAATTTTTGGACTTAGTGACTTTTGGGAGTCCTTTGTCAGATTTTAGCATACTTTTCTAACTCATGTTTTTGATATGAAATACAATGAAGGCCTTGGATGTAATTGATATGAGATTTTTCCTACTTGTTCTTTGCATTATTTTGTACAGTCTACTAATTGATCAAGTCACTTGTGGGGTAATGTCCATTTTCTTATAAATTTGTCTCAAATTTTAGTACCTTTATGCAAAAAAGTATGCTAATGTAGGTTGCAAACTGTGTCAAAAAAGTGAATGGTTTTTAGTTGTGAAGTTATCTTCCTCCTAGGATTCTAAGCACTAAGACCTTTTTGTGAAACACTTATGCAAAATAATGCAGTAATAAGTCATGCAAGTGTAATTTTTGTCATTGTAGCAAGTGCATGAAATTTTGAGCTTCATAGTCCTTTTCAGTTTGGTGTATCACCTTTTAATTTCACTTTCAGCTTTTAGTTTATGCTTTCTCTATCATTTTTCCATGTCAATTCAGTAGAATAGAATAGCTTTAGGTGATAACCAGCTAGGAGCCAGCCTTATCTAGAGATTCACTCCAAGTTCTAGGTGACCCATAGCCTAGGAGTGATTCCATGTTTCTCTAGAGTGCTAAGTCTTGTAGCTTAGCTTGCTAAGTCCTACAGCTTAGCTAGGGTGCAACTTTAAGAGATAACACTTGGATTTGAGTTTATAGCATACCTAGTGATGCTAGGGTTATTCTAAGCTAGCCATTATTTATAAAATAATAGTCATATTATCTAGGAACACTATTTGAACATCTATATCTTTTGCAAGAAGTCTAGCAATACCTCTTCTTAAGAGTGGAGATATTAACAATCCTTCCAACTATAGTACCATCATATTCAATCCTTTCTTTGAAAATTTATTTGGAAGCATGGTTGAGTGTATTATAAGTAAGTCAACAAAAGAAAAAGATAATAGGAAAAAAGGGAAAGTAGGTTTTAAACTAAAATAATAAATAATAGATCTTAAATTTACTTTGATATCATTGAAAAAATTTGGAATGAAAAAGAAGAAGCTTATTTTTGTTTCGTTGAATTTAATAAAATCTCTCAATACAATTCCCAAGAATAAGTTATGGAATAAAATTGAGGATCTTGGTATCCTAGAGTAACATAAAGCAGTTTTACATAGGCTTTATGAAGATGTTTGAGTAAAAATAAAAAATCATGTAATAGTTTTATGAAAATTATAAGTGACATTGGAGTTAAGCAAAAAACTTGAAAACTATATCCCCTACCCTGTTAGACTTATATAGCAAAAAAATTGAAAAATGGCTAAGCTTGCAAGGAGAGGATGATGCTCTTTTAGGATCTAGTATGTTGTCAAAATTCTTTTATATGTTGATTATCTCAATTTGATTAATAGGTCTACTAAAATATTGTGAGAGCACTTATATGCCCATGAGAACTTTGGTAAAGAGGTGGGTATGCAAGTTAGCACTAGAAAACTGAGATCATTGACTTATCCAACAAAAAGAAGAAAATTATTTTAAAAGGAGTAGTTGAGAAGTAACAACATAAAAATACCTTGGGATTGATTTTAATAACAAGCTCAATTTGGAAAAATTCCTATAATTATTTTTTAACAATATCTGCTCTTAATGATGGGTGGAAGAGGAGCAAGCTTGGGCATGCACGCAAGTTCATATTTGAAATTTGAAGGCAGCAGTGAGGAGGAAGATGAAGATGATGGTGACGATGGGGTTCTAGCTTTTGCTGGAGTGGGTTCTCTTTCCCCTACTAGATCAAGCTCTTTTGGTGGAAATGGGTGTGGTTTAGGGGTTGAGGTTGTTGTGGTTGAAGCTGCAAATGCAGAGGAAGACAAGTTGGAGTTCTTTGTCAAATTTTCTTGCTTTGAAGATGCAAAGGTGGATGGTTCTTAAGATGATGTTAGAGCAGCAAATGTTGGTGTAGGGTTTGACCTTGGTGGCTCAATGAAGGGGATTGATGTGGGGGATTTCCTTGCTCCTAAGGTCTAGGATCTTGCTCTCTGTGTCGAATCAACCTCTGTTCTCTCTAAGGATGGGACTGATAATGAATGGTTTATCAATTCGGATGAAGAGGAAGATGAGCTCCTTCTTGATATTCTATTGGAGGCTCGTAGGAAGTCTCGGTAGTGTGTGAATGCGGGAATGAAAGAGGAGGATGGTGCCCCTTTTTTTGGGCTACTTAAAGGCTTTCTTAATCACCTAATTCCTTCCTAATAGGATTGCACTATGTAGGGTGTTGGGTTGGGTTTGGATTGGATGTGAATCTAGATGTGTCTATGGCTTCCAGATCTAATGGTTTGAACATTGTTCAAACGCCTGTGAAGGATCTTAGCTCTAGGGTTGGTATGGTCCACCCCCCTTTATCCTATGGTTCTCTAGTGAGTTGAAAGCTACAACTTCACCTATGGATTTGGTTAGTATGAAGTGACCCCTCCCTACATGTGAGGGGGTTGTTGCTTCTTCTGTCATTTGGATTCCTGATGTTGTGGTTGATAGGTGTAGTTTTTTTGTTGGCAATGCTCTTATTGGGAGTTTATCAGGCCCTTGTCCTTTATTCACGTTCTTTGTAGTTGGGCTCTGGTTAAATGGAAGGATTTTGGTCTGATGTAGGTGATTGTTTTACCTAAAGGTTTTTTTTCCTTTTTCCTTCCAACTCCTTCAACAGAATTTGGATGTCTTACATGGAGGGCCTTGGTTCTTTGGTAATTTTTTCCTCCTAAAAATTTGGACTATGGGATTTGTGGCTTCCAAGGATTGTTTTTATTGGGCCCCTATTTGGTTTAGACTCCTAACACTTCCTTTCGAATTATGGGATGAGGTGGTCTTTCATGGTATTGGTAAGAGTTTTGGTTCTTTCTTAGGAATGGATAGGATCACTAAAGACATGGAACATTTATTTTATGCTAGATTTTTTGTTTTGGTTGAAACTGGAAAGCTTCTACCAAATAAAATTGTGATTCATTCCAAGATGGGTGTGTGGGAGAAAATTATTCTCTTTGATTCTTCCTCTTTGGTATGCTCTCATTTCCTTAGAGTTGGTCATTTTTTTTGCTCTTGTCAAAAATTCAATCCTATGAAGACTTGTTCTATTGAGAAGGCTATGACTATTGTTTTTCCCACTGAAAAGGCTGGTTTGGTGAACTCAGAGGCTAAGGATTTGGAAGTGGAAGATCTTGTTGATGTCCTAAGCGGATGCCCTCTCAAGGATCATTTTCTTCCTGTTAGTTTGAATGAGTCTGTTTCATCCAAGATTATTGGTTTCACCCATCTGGATCTAGCTCCCCTTATGAGCTCTTTATTTGGACACAATTTCAAACCTCCTTGATTGGTTTGGACCCCCTTTAGTGGCTTGGTGCAAGTGGAAAATTTTTTGTTGTGTTGTGCGGCTCTGCTATTTCTCTATTTCTGTGACTGCTGGTTTTCTGGTGACCAAGTGTTGTTTTTATTTTTGTTGTATTTCACTGGTGTTTTCACTAGTGTTGTTTCTTGGTTTTGTTGACGAAGTTTGTTACTTTGGTGGTTGGAAGTGTCTTTTTATATTTCTGTAAAAGGTTCTTGGACCTTTCAAAACCTCTCTTACCTTATCAAAAATAAGCTCAATTTGGAAACTTGTAGAAAGAGGACTTTCAGAGGTTGGAGAGTACTTTATGAATTATCATAAGGAAGCTAAGGTAGCATAGCAACTTCCTACACTAATCTTGAGAGGAGAATAATACAAAACTTTTACAAATCTTTAATAGTTATAAAAACTTAAACAAGAATAAACATAAATATCATGCATACCACAACATAGTGATTTACGTGGGAAAAACCATTTCAAGAGAAAAACCCCACTCTCCAAAAGTCGCCCAATATATTATTCAATAAGTCACAAATATTACAATATACTTGCAAAGAAAGCTTCTCACAGGAGTATCACTACTCAGAGATCAAGAGACAACATGACCACTATCAGACTCTCAAAAATCATCACAATCTCTACCACAGTTGTAATACAACACCCTCATAAAATAGAGTTACATTCTAGGGAAAGACAGGCCAACAAAATATCTGCCATTAGATCTAAAACCTAATAACGAACAATCCAGATTTACAATATATCCTTTATTTAATGTATGTCAGCCATTCTAAAAGTTTCATGAAAAAGTTAACACACTCACATTTCGCTTCGTGCTACCATTGTATGCACCTATCTATGTAACTAGGAAACATATATATAAATATATACATCCTATCAACAATAAACCACATATAATTTCAAGGTTGAGACACATTTTCCCAACAAATCTCCCACTTTTCAAACACCTTACAAGAGCAACGCGAGGGTCTAAACATCATCTCTTTAATTGCTAGCGGCCGAAAGGCCCATAGTCTCTGAACACCATCTAAAATTCTTTGTGCTCACAGGCTTAGTTAAAGAATCAACAACATTCATCAAAGTCTCTACCTTAACTAGCTTCACCCTGCCATCTTTGACCATATCTCTAACAAAATGATATTGTACATCAATGTGCTTGGTCCTGGCATGAAATGTCGGGTTCTTGGCTAGACATATCGCACTTTGACTATCGCAATAAATTGTCATTGCACCTTGTTTTATACCAATATCTGAACACAGTCTCTTAAGCCAAATGGCTTCTTTACAAGAATGAGTAGCTACCATATACTTTGCTTTAGTAGTGGACAAAGCAACCACAACTTGCGGCTTACTCATCCAACTAATTGCACCACCAAATAAAGTAAACACATAAGCACTGATGGGTTTTCTACAATCAACATCACCTGCCCAAGCTGAATCCATGTAACCATGAATATCAAGGTAAATTTCATCTTCATTCATATTACTATGATAACATAAGGAATAGTCTGAGGTACCCCACAAATATCTGAAGACTCTTTTAACTGCATCCTAATGAACTCTATTAGGATTAGACATATATCTAGAAATAAATCCCACTACTTGGTAAATATATGGTCTACTACAAACCATAGCATACATCAAACTTCCAACTGCACTTTAGTAAGACACTCTGCTCATGTCTTCCATCTCTGATGGGGATGTTGGACAATCTAAAATAGATAACTTTGTTCCAACTGAAACATGAACACACAATGATCTACAATCCTACATATCAAACCTCTGTAAAATTGAATTCACATACTCACTTTGGCCAAGCCATAGCTTTCTGTTCACTCTATCTCTTTTAATTTCCATCCCAAGAATGTGTTTAGTTGCACCAAGATCTTTCATTTCAAATTTAGCATCAAGTTGATATTTTATTTCTGAAATCATACTTTTCCCTTTGCCAATAAATAACATATCATCAACATATAATGCAATAAATAGGAAACAATCACCATTAGTTTTATAATAAACACAATGATCTGATTTAGAATGCTCAAATCCCAAACTCAACACATATGTATCAAATTTTTGGTACCACATCCTAGGACTCTATTTTAAGGCATACAAATATTTCTTCAATTTCAAACAAATTTACTTTTACCTTTCACCACGTAGTGCTCTGGCTATGTCATATAAATATCCTCCTCCAAATCACCATGAAGGAAAGCAGTTTTCACATCCATTTGCTCAACCTCTAAATTGAAAGTAGCAGCAATAGAAATAAAAAAACTAATGGATGTCATTTTTGCAACAAGAGAAAATATCTCACAATAATCAACACCCTCAACTTGAGAGTAACCCTTCACAACTAACCTTGCTTTGTATTTCTCAATACTTCCATCTGAACCAATATTTTTCTTGAACACCCATTTACAACCAACAATTTTTTGTCCTTCAGGAAATGGTACAAGATCCCATGTATCATTCTTTTTCAAAGATTCCATTTCTTCATCCATAGCAATCTTCCAAGATTTCGCATCATTCATACCTAGTGCCTCTTTTGCAGATCAAGGTTCATCCATGTTAGTATTCAAAGCAAAAATACATCTCCAATCATCAGGTGAATACCTTTCAGGTGGTTATCTATGTCTTGTAGACCTACAAACAAGTTGAGTTGGAGGTTCTTCCTTTTCTTCTAAAGATCCAAAGCTAGATGAGCTCTCCTCAACTTCTTGTCTATTAAATCACATATTCCTGTTTACTTTGCTTTGGCTGAAATGCAATAGAAGAAGGCTTAGTTTCTCTAGAAACCACACTTCTAATATGCATTACCTTCTATGAAATAGGATCCCAAACCTTGTATCTTTTCACACCATAACTGTATTTGATGAAGATACATTTCATAGTCTTGTTCTTAAAATTTGTTCGCTTCTCCTTTGGCACATGTGCATATGCCTCACAGCCAAAAACTCTAATATTTCTCAATGAAGTCTTGGGACTCGGCCATGCCTCTATAGGCATCTTATCAACAAGAGCTGATGTATGAGACCTGTTAA
This sequence comes from Sequoia sempervirens, assembly GCA_007258455.2. Classification (NCBI taxonomy): domain Eukaryota; kingdom Viridiplantae; phylum Streptophyta; class Pinopsida; order Cupressales; family Cupressaceae; genus Sequoia; species Sequoia sempervirens. The sequence goes on along the minus strand of VDFB02000017.1, from coordinate 119,143,714 downwards.
TTAGGTAACAGGTAGTGGCAACAGCTTCAGCGCAAAACCTTTGTTCTAGACCAACACCACTCAACATACTCCTAGCCTTCTCCATCAGTGTCATGTTCATTCTTTCTACAACTCCATTATGTTGTGGAGAATATGGAGTTATCTTTTTTCTATGAATACCACAATCTTTACAAAATTTATCAAAATCATTAGAGAAAAATTCACTACCATTATCAATCCTCAAACATTTTATTTTCTTTCTAGTCTACAACTCTACGATTGCTTTAAATTCTTTAAATCAACTAAAAACTTCATATTTAATCTCTAGGAATATGCACATGTCCTTCTACTATAATCATTAATAAATGAAACACACTACAACACAACAGGCAATTAGCACCTAAAATAGCGCCAGAATTTAGTGCATTTGATTTCATCAATTGGAAACATCTCACACTGCAAAATTCAGCACTAAATGGCATGTTCACTTCAGCACCAAATTTTGCATCAAATTTTTTGCTAGATTTAGCACCCACTTTAGCGCTGGATTTTAAGGCAGAAAAATGGCGCAAGCAATAGCACTTCCTTTAGCACCAGAAATAGCACTGAGAAGCAAGACCAATTTAATGTTGGAAATAGTGCCTAAATTAGCGCCCAATTTGGCTTCCAGTTTTTCTTCCATGTTTGCTCCCATTGTTGCTTCTAGTTTTTCTCCCAGTCGTGCTTCTTATTTTTCTTCTGGTATGACGTCAAAAATAGCTTCTTTTTTTACTTCCTAATTGACGCCAAGTTTTGCTTCCATTATGGTGTCCTTTGTTGCTTCTAGTTTTGCTTCCATTATGACGTCCTTTGTTGCTTCCAATTTGGCTTCCGATCTTGCTTCTGGTTTTGCTTCTTGTGTTGCTTCCAGGTTTGCTTCCAATTTGCTTCCCATTTTTCTTGCAGGTTTGCTTCCGGTTTTGCTTCTATTTTTTCTTCCATCTTTGCTTCCAGTTTTGCATCCAATTTTGCTTCCGATTTTTCTTCCAGTTTTGCTTCCAATTTTTCTTCCGATATAACACCACTTGTTGCATCTAGCTTTGCTTCCATTTTTGTTTCTTTTGTTGCTTCTAATATGGCTTCTATTATTGCATTTTTTGTTGCTTCTAAAATTGCTTCCATTATTACTTCTTTTTTTGCTACCTGAGTTGCTTCTGTTTTTGCTTCCTAGATAATGTCAAGTTTTGCTTCCAAGATTGCTTATGGTTTTCTTCTAGTTTGGCTTCCATTTTTGCTTCCTTTTTTGCTTCTAAAAATTCTTCTTATTTTGCTTCCATTTATTAATTTAATATGTTTTGTTTCAATTTAATTAGTTAAATATATCATGCATCTTAAATAACTCATATGATTATAGAGTAAGTAATTTAATTATTTAACTCATATGATTAAATAACAAGATAATTATTATAACATGATCATCATCTATAATTAAAATAGGTGAATCAAATATATATAATTTAATTGATTTTGACAACATCCATCTTGAGCAGTAAATTAAAATCATCTACCACTTTTAATATATATAAATTGAAAAGTCAATACTAATAAGATCATCATCATATATAACTAAAACAAGTGAAATTCAAATATGCTAGTAGATCAATAACATTTCAAAATGATGCATGTCCAACAATCAACACAAGTCAAAATGATACATGTACAAATGATATAAGTAAAAATAATAAATTGTGTAACTCAAATTGATACAAGTCAAGATGATACATGTCCAAATGATATAAGTGAAAATGATACATGTCAATATGATACAACTCAATAATATGGTACTGTGGGTCGTGAAAATGATACATATGATAGTAACCATGAAAAGAGGCATCATAACGATATATCAACAATGATCCATGATGCAGTCTATATGATCATGAATGTCACTGGCTACTACCAGCAATTGCCTCATCATCATCATCACCATTGTGATCATCATCATCATGATCATCATAGTCATCATCATCATTGTCATCGGTCTCAGTGTCATCCATATATGTGTCATCATCACCCTCTGCTATGTGATTTGTACCAGAAAAACCAATATTTTTTGGATCTATATCATGATGAGGATCACCTTGATCTTCTGGAAGACTTGTGTTCTACAAAAAAAATATTTAAAATAAAAAATTATTACTTATTTCATGCAATAATTTATTTTTCTGTTATATATATAATATTACAATATATGAGACAAAACCATAACCATATTGCATCATATCAAAGTGCACATACCATAATAAAATTTCAAAAAAGTTACAGCTAATATGTCATTCCAATGATGTAAAACATGCAACAATTCTAATAAATGTTACTAAAGATCATAAAAAAAAATTGTTATACAATTTAACTATCAACTGTAAATTATATTACATAACCTTAAGTGCCAACCCTCTGAATTTTGTGCTATTAATGATTATGTTTGCCTCGAAGATCCTTTGAGAGTTAATTGGTCTATATATCTTCTCCTATATTTTAGAGTTGGATATTTTTCTAGGACATTTTGGCACTGTAATATGCTTCAAAGGTTCTTTGAGAATTAACTAGTCTATATGTCCTCATATTTGAGAGTTAACATTTATGGTTTAGTTTTTTGTTGTAAGCAAGCTATGATATGCAACAATACTTGAGCATACAGAGAATAGTTCTTTAGGACATTTTGTACTTTGATTATACTATTTTTTAAGTGACCTTTTCATGTATATAATCATATCATGTTCATGTATGTTAATATAAGGAAGCTATGGAGGTAGTTGAAAGAGATGGCCCTGAACTTTTACCTCATCGTACAAAGTTTGCAAGAACATGAATAGGGATCAAATTTTGAGAGTCTGGTTTAAGTTTGAATTCAAGAAATGAAAAAATTGTGAAGGCTAGAATGGCTTTTAATGTATCACTTGGGTTTCAAAATTCACAGTTGCAGACTGGTAACCCCAAAACACAAAATTATTCATTGCTCCTTGCTGACACTATGGTTGTTAAGGATAAAGGGTCTGAAAATGCAACTGGGGTTAGCTCCAAAGTATACACTAATGTTGTATACTCATTTAATGACAATGATGAAGATGAGGAAGTGAAAAAAAAACCCAAGGTTGAGGTAAATGGAGGAGAATCGGGCATCTCCAAGGAAACCTTACGATCTAATAATTAGGAGATGACTAAAGAAGAGAAATGTCAGCAATACCAAGCAGAACTTGCAAGGCAAAAGAATGAAGAGACTGCAAGAAGATTGGATACATGGGGCATTGGTATAGGAGATGGACATGGCTCTTCCAAGCCATCCACTAAGATGGTTTCCTACAAAAATGTGGATGATATCCCTGTTTCTAGAGAGCTCATGATTCAGGTTGGTATGAAAAATGATGGTGTTCTAGTACCCATATATGGCATCATGGTTCCATTTCATGTATCCACCATCAAGAGTGTTACAAGCCAACAAGATGGAGGGAATTCTTATATAAGGATGATTTTCAATGTTCTAGGTACCGGCTTTAATGCCAACTACATGTCAACATTGAAATTCTAGCTAAGATATCATTTTTTGATTAAACAAGTAAAGAACAGCCTAGATTTCTTATGAACAGTTCAGATCAAGCAAAGGAGCAGTCAGCTAAAGAGGTAAAACCACCACCTTTTTATGTCAGCTTGATAATTGGTGACAACATAGTGCATAATTGCATGATTGATAGTGGAGCAAGCAGCTCAATTATGCCTAAACAATTGGTAGATAAGTTAGGACTTAAGTATGAACCATTGTCAAAAGGGGTAGTTCAATTGGATGGTACAGTCGTAAAGTCTGGAGGAGTTATTAAAAATTTTCCTCTTACATTGCATTCCTGTCCCAATTTTCAAATTTCACAGGACATATATATCATTGATCTCCCACCTTATTTTTCCATTTGCTTGTCTAGAGATTTTATTGAAAAATTAGGTGGTTATCTATCATCAAACTGGTCACACATGTTTTTCAGAACTAGATATGGTACTCGAGTCATGATTAAGTCATAGTCACATGCTAAAGACCATATTGAGCCTTATGTTCCAAATCCCATAATTGCAAACCTAGCTTTCCATGATCAGGAAGATCAATCCATGACCCTCGACCCCACTGTACCTATAGAAGGCATACCTAACATAAATCTAGATGAGTGGGCAGCCGAGAATCATGAGTTTGATCCGTTCAATATCATAGGCGAAGTAGGTTTGGGAATTTATATGATTCAAGAGCCTAATGTAACTATTCCAAATCTGGTTAAGGAGGAAAAATAGCAAGTACAGTAGATTGATCAGCTTTGGAAGTTGTACTTTGATGGATCCAGAAGTAAAATTGGTGTTGGTGGAGGAGTTGTGTTGATTTCACCTGAAGGAGACAGGTATTATTCAACTTTTTTATTTTCTTTTAGTTGTTCTAATAATGTTGTTGAGTATGAAGCATTAATACATGGCTTAGAATGGGCCAGAAAAAGAAAGATTAAGTGCTTATAGGTGTATGGTGATTCATAATTGATAGAAAATCAAGTTAGAAATCTTAATTTAACAAAGAATGATTTGTTGAAATTGTATAAGCATCGTGTTTGGACTTAATTGAGGAGTTTGATGCTTTTAATCTGCAATCAGTACCAAGAATTCAGAATAAGCAAGCTGATAAACTTGTTCCCATGGGGTCATAGTTTGACATTCTGACTGAAATCCATAATTTGGAGGTACAGCAATATGTGAAGGTAGTTGTCAGACCTTCGGTACCTGATAATAATGTAAGTTGGCAGATTTCTAATAGTGATGAGAAGATAATTCATTTTTTGATGGAAGAAGCAGAGTTTTCTGTTGGAAATTAGTGAAAATTTGATCAGCAATATGGTGATCAGATCATGCAACTAAATTCTAACAAGTTACCAAAGGGTTTGGTGACCCTTGAATCCATCTTCAACATTGATGATCAGGTTAGAAGAGATAAATCAAGCATCACAGTGAAGCAGGAGCATTACGAATCAATAGAAATATTCAAGGACAAGCTGCTTAAGCTTGGAAAAGTTTGTACAAAGGAAGAACAACAAGCCTTTATCTTGCTTTGCCAAGAATTCAGTGAAATATTTTCCTAACAGTATGGAGATCTGAAGGGTTTTAACCCTGAGTTGGCTCAACATACAATTGAGTTAGAGCCTAATACAAAACCGGTAAGACAGAAGCAAAGGCCCTTGAATCCAAAGTTAGAACATTTGATGAAAATATAATTAAACAAGTTGATCAAAGGTAGTATAATATTTCCAATCAAGCACACTTCTTGGGTATCAAATTTAGTGCCTGTCAGAAAGAAGAGTGGAGAGATAAGGTTGTGTGCTGATTTTCGTGATCTAAACAGAGCTTCACTCAAAGATCACTACCCACTGCCTTCAATGGAGCAAATATTACAGGTTGTTTCAAGATCAGAAAGGTTCTCATTGCTGGATGGATATTCAAGTTATAACCAGATCTTGGTTAAAGAAGAAGACCAGTACAAAACAACCTTTACCACCAAGTGGGGTACTATGGCTTACAGGAAGATGTCATTTGGATTGTCAAACGTGAGAGCCACCTTTCAGAGAGCGATGGATATGGCTCTCCAAGGTTTGATAAACAAGTTTGTTCTTGTTTACCTAGATGATATCATTGTTTTCTCACGAAATGTTGATGATCACTTTATGCATCTTAGATAGATTTTTGAAAGATGCAGAGAATATGATTTTTTTTTAAATCCAAAAAAGAGCATCTTTGTTGTTCACGAAGGTAAACTTTTGGGTTATATTATTTCTAAAGATGGAATTTCTATAGATCCAGAGAGAATTGCAGCCATATTGGCTTTATCGTTGCCCGCTCACAAAAAGGGTTTGCAGAGCTTTCTAGGCAGAATAAACTTCATGAGGAGATTTATTCCCAATGTTGCAGCATTGTTGCAACCTCTCACAGCCATGCTGAAGAATAATATACAGTTCAGCTGGACAAAAGAAGGAAAGAACAATTTTGAGCAAATTAAAGAGGCACTTGCAGCAGCCCTTACTCTTATCAATCCAGATTTTGATAAGGATTTTATACTATACACTTTTGGGGGAGTAGATACCATCTCCGCAATGCTTTGTCAACAAAATAATGAAGGTATGGAGTAGCCTATAGCTTTCTTTAGTCAAGTTTTACATGATTATGAAACCAGGTATTCATTCATTGAGAAGCATGTGCTTGTTGTAGTGAGAAGTCTCAAAAAGTTTAGACATATGTTGTCTAATAATAAGATACATCTTCTGGTAGCTCACCCAATAGTCAAGGAGTTTCTGTTGAATAAGGACATTAATGACAAGAGAGTAGGTTGGATAACTAAATTCATGGAGTATGACATCAATATAAAGGTTACCAAGCTTGTTAGAGGTAAGGGTCTATGCGAGCAGCTTGCAGAAAACGAAGAAAACAACAGTGAAAAAGTTGCTACAGTCCTTAATAATGAAGAAGAACCTGTTGTTACAGCCCATTTAGCTGATTGGATCAATCAAATGATCCATTACTTACATATTGGAGATTGTCCAGAAGGTATGGACAAGTCTAGACGAAGGTATTATAGATTGGAGGAAATTCCATATGCAAAAATTGATGGTGTTCTTTATAAGAAGGATTTCAATTGTGTGTTCCTTAGATGTGTTTACCCAAATCAGACTGAAAGAATTCTTGAGGAATTCCATGATGGACCTACTGGAGGTCACTTTTCACCACATACTACAACTCTAAAAATAATGAGAGCTGGGTATTATTGGCCAGATATGTTCAAAGATGCTCATGCCTATGTGAGAAAGTGCAGTAAATATTCGTTGTTTGCAGGAAAACAAAAGTTAGCAGCCCTGCCCCTGAATCCAATTCAGGTTGAATAGACATTTGGAAACTGGGGACTCGATTTTATCGGTCCAATCAATCCACCCTCGAGTGTTGGGCACAAATGGATTTTGACTACCACAAACTACTTTATGAAGTGGATGGAAGTAGTTGCTTTGAAAGATGCAAATGAAACATTAGTTTTAAACTTCTATCAGGACATAGTTTCTAGGTTTGGTACACCTGATTCAATTATTTATGATAATGCTTTGGCCTTTGTTGGTTTAAGAGTTTCAGATTGGTCAGTAAAGCATAATATTTATTTGAATACTTCATCCAATTATTACCCCCAGGGTAATGGACAGGCTGAATCAACAAATAAGAATCTGATTAAGATCATACAGAAGACTATTGAAGATAATCAGAGGTCGTGGCATGACAAACTCAAGTTAGCCCTATGGGCTGATAAAGTTACACCAAAACGATCAACAGGATTTTCACCATATTTTTTGGTTTATGGCAAAGAAGCAAAATTTCCTATCTCAATTGAATTGCCAACTTTGAGTTATATAAAAGAATTTGAGTTACTTGAAGAGAAACCTATGCAAGTCAGGCTTGCTCAATTAGTAGAGTTGGAGGAAAGAAGAAAGGAAGCCTACATAAAGCTTTTGATTCATCATTCTCAAATGAAGAGGACATTTGATAAGAAAGCAACAGCAAGGATCTTCAATGAAGGTGATTTAGTGTTCAAGTGGGATGAGCTCAAAAGAAAACTCGACAAACATAAAAATTTTGATGCCATGTGGGATGGCCCGTACATTATTACAGAGAAGAAGGAACATAATGCATTTTAGCTTTCAAAGCTAGATGGTGAAGTACTGCCAATCTTTGTCAATGGGATTCACTTAAAACAATGCTATTAAGAATAAAGCTTTCAGTTGTACATAGCAGAGTAGTTTTCATTTTCAGTTATGCTTTCAATAAGTGCCCCATGGCACGTTTCATTTCAGTTTTGTTGTGTTTTCAATAAGTGCAGTTGTTGCATGTGGTTTTTCCAAACTATGTCTTCAACAAAGTTGCAGTAGTTTCTTTTAGTTTGGGTGTTTTGAAGCTGAGTTACAGTTTTCTAAGTTAAAACAGAGCAAAAATGAACTCCATGCCCAATGGATAAGCTATATACTGGTCTATTGTGTTTAGCAGGAAAACACTCCACAGAGGTTGCCAATTTGTTACCTATTTTTCACTACAAGCTCAAATAGGTAGAGCTGAATTGAATTCATCATTGATAGGTACAAAAATTTCCAAATTTTTACTGCTAAGTATTCATTGTTCATCATAAAGATTAGATTACATTTTTATTACAGTTTTATTATGCAAGTATTTGAAATAGAAAATTGGACATTTGCATAATAATGCTTTTTATTCATTTTGAAAAAACTAAAATATCGCACAAGCTACGAGAGTAACTGAATTTGATTGTCTTAATCAAATAATGAATACAAAATGGGATGGAATACTGCAATTATGAAGGTAACGTAAACACAAAGGAGGGAAGCAATTCATCATTTCCTGTGATGATGAACTGCTTTTGCTCAATGTCTTCAGTTGTTGCGTCTTCAAGCTGCAGCAATCTCGATTCCACACTCCATGACCCTGCAAGATTGTAAAAAGAATGGTGTTAGAGAAATGATAAATTACATCCCACTTCATGCATACACTACCAACATGAATGTAATATATGTCCAATTAGGCATTCACCAGATGATTAAAGTACAAAGGCTGACAATCAAGGAAAACGAAATTCAATGGAAGCTTTCAGCTTCGATTATTTTTACTAACTTGTTTATTTCAATGTGCAGGAATAGGTTCATTATGTTCGTGATTATTTTCATCAGATATGTGGAGTAAAACGGGCTCCCACAAGGGTTGAGCCCAGCATATCAGAAAAACATCCTCTCATTCAGAACAATCATCAAGTAGGACTGTCATCAAATAGGACTGTTGTAATAAAAAAAATCATAAAGCAGTCTCTAATTCATTATGATGGAAACAGATTGAGCAAAGCATCTTATTGCTCATAATTCAATAGAACAATCAAAGGAGCATGTTAAGAGAGCATAAATTGCATTTGTTATCCTTTGTTTCAGTTCTACCTTTCATTCATATTTACATTTTAATGAGGCATTGAGCCCTTTATGCTGAAGGGAGAACAAGATATCAAGTCATCATAACTATTTTTTAACAACCTTTGGGTACAAACATAGTCTGTAAGAGACTTAAGAAATAGAAATGGAAAATGGAGCATCATCGTCAAGTGAAATGTCTACATAGTTACCAAAAGGGCAGTCTATATGACTGTATGTGAAAATTGTTACAAATCATCATCAAGAGACATCATCAAAAGAATCAAGGGTATAGCTTCCATTATCATTTACTATCCCCAATTTCCTATAGAATAACATAATTGAAAAAATAGAAAATGATTATGCTTCAATGATTATGCCTCATGCATATCAAACTAGGTTTCAAGCACCAGGCTGCTACATGAAGCTTGGGACTATTTTCATAATAGATAAAGATGATAGAATAGAACATAAGCATTCAGAAAAATTTCAAGTGCACATTGTCAAGCTATAGGTGAATATTACAAACATTTGATAAGTGAGTAAACAACATTCATACATGAGAGCTTCATATCAAGGACAGTCATGAACAAGACAGCTGCTACAAAACTGATAAAAGTGAATGAGCATATATATTTTAGGTGCCAAATCAAAGCAATAGAAGATCATGGTGGATTTAATTCACAATAATATAAAAGACAACTTTGAAATACATTTGAAAATATTCTTACTGTCAAGAATGATAAAGGGCAATAGAGTTTGAAGGTAAGGTTTTTGCAAAAATCTGTTAATTGCACAATGACCATCATAAGCATAAAGAATAAGGTGCATCTATGTCTTGGAGCCAGCAAGAAGATATATATGAAATATAGTATGATCTCATCATGCATAATGTCCTTCACTAAAGGATCTACATGCTATGATATGAGAATATGAAAATAGAACAGTAAGGTGTTGTCTAAATGCAAATTCATTTCAATCACAACAACTTTACAACTGTGTATGGAAATCATATCATGCAGCAAGTTTATAATGTGAAGGGTGGAAATAAAGTGTAGGGTAAATCACAAATACCTATACTGTGCAATGAAAAGATAGAGAGGCAACCATGGTGGTCTGTAAATTCTTACATGCCATTAAAAATGAAGGATCAAAAACCCATCTTAAAGTAAGGGTTTCAAATTAACAGAGATTTTTTTCTTGCATTCTCCAAAATATCACTATTTTTAGTATACCCACATTGGTCTTTGTTCAAAAATATGGTTTGTGATTGAAATACAGAATACCCTGATGGGGTTTTAGTATTAGAGATGCGGATTTCTCATTATTACAGTTTACCCATGTGAGAGTTTTCTCCAGAAAATACCAAATGCAATAAATCACAAGTACCCAGACAGAGATTGGTTAAGCCACGATCAAAGGCAGCTTTTTGTTACAAATGGCCCAGACCCACTTGGGGTTTGTATCAAATCTCGAATACATGGATTATGAGAAAATTTTAGATAAAGAGGTAGAAAAACTCAGTAATATATGGCAGCGGCCATAAAGTATGGCTTCGTTCTTGTATCATTTTGAGCTCAAATCGAGCTTTCACAAACAAAAATATAGTCTTGAAGGTTGTGAAATTACCTTCACTTACTTTGATGAAAAGATACAATCACAACCATGGCCAGTAAAGCTTTAGAAGTCTTTCCATGACAACCTTGAATGTAGAGGCAACAACAAAAATATAGACAAAAGGAGAAAATGCATCAGCCCAAAAATGCTCCTAAATCTAAGATAAAAGCTAGTTTTGGGTTGGGAATGATGTATACCATTTATTCCCAGCAACAAATCTTCAAAGACTCAACCCAGGCGTAGCATAGAATGGTGTATGAATTTCAAGCTCAAATTTCTCAATGGTGGCCCAGAACAGTTGAAGAACAACAGAATAATAGAGAGAAGAGAGTATGTTAGATAATGCAGTTACAGTCATGGATTAAGAGCCTCAGAAAATGCTATGCAATGGAGTCAAGGTACCTCCAAATTGTAACTGAAGAACTTACCTTGTGAAAATCAATAAGATTCAGCCCAAAAACAACAAGGTATGGTGGATTTTTGAGCTCCAAATCAAGCAAATTCTCAAAAAACCTAACCAGGTTGGCGGCCAGCTTCTTCTCCAAATTCAAAGTGCAAATGATAATGCATTTTAGGGTTCCATGATTTTTTTGTTTTCCCTAAGTTGAAATGGAGTTTTGATTATTGTTTTAACAAAAATCATTATCAATTATCATTCTATCTTTTTTGCCTGTGGCTTAAAGTCAAAATAATCATCAATAATGTGGATGTGGTCGACTATTATCATTATGGTCAACTATTATTGAAGTATTTATAATATGCATGGTGGCTGACTAAGGTAAATAATGTATAATTTTGCATTATATTATATGCTATGAATAATGACATTGAATATCAAATGCTAAGTATAGGTTGTGCATGAAGAAGGGATATATTGAAAAAAAAATGCACAACTAGAGCTTCAAGGTTTAGTTATTCAAATCATGCAAATTATGGAGATTATTAGCACTTTGCGTCAATTTCACATCAGTTCACGAAATATCTTGATCATGTGCATGGAGATGTGGAGTTTTCTAGACACTAAGATTAGTTTGCTTCAATTTTGGGCCATTTTTATGAGGATTTTCTCTTTTGCTCATGAGAGCATATTGTGGAGATATTTTTTGACTTTAGATCTCTTTCAGTGCTATTTTAATGCATTTTGGAGCCAGTTTGAGTTGCAGTTCAGTTGTACACAATTTGACTGCGAGTTTGAGACCGAGTTCACCCATTTTTGCATGAGTTTGAGCTCTTATTTTCTAGATCTTTATTTTTCTCAGGATTTGCCTTGGAGTTATCATTTTTATACTGAAATTGACTTTCAGTTTTACCTTCATGCACTTTGGAGTTGCATCCCATTGTATATATTGGAAAAAATTTATCTTTTTCCTCTAGTTCTTATTTTTCAGCCTTTGCATTCTGCAAAGTGAATTATCTTGTAACTCAACTTTCATATTTAGATTAATACAACAACAGGTTTACAGGTTCAATTTGTGTCATATTTGCAAAGATTCCTTCAATTTCAGTAAAATTAAAAGTTTGCCTTGTCATTATGGTTTTTTTATGAATGATTTGATGAAATTTTACTATGTTTAATATCAAAACCTTTAAAATTATTGTCTCATTTGTATTTGCATGCATTTAAAATAGTGAAAATCATAGGTCTAGGGTTGTGTAACAGAATAATCTATATTCTTCTTTGCTGAGAAAACTTTGTTTTCCTTTAAAGGTGGTTTATTCACACCTTCTTTAGAATCATTTTTGTGGTCAAACTGTTAAAATCAAATTGTGTGGATGGTTTTTTTAAAGTTTATCATGAATCACTATTGCAGATCTTTATCAATTAGGTGCATCATCACTAGTTTACAATTTTACATGCATTCATTATACATTTTTATCCCTTTTCCAAGCACAAGTTACCCAATTATTAATTTAAGAATCATATAGGAACCATCCTAGAATCTGTAGGTCTATCTTTGCCATAGGAACACCCACAGCCTGAAGATAGTTCCCATGTTTCAACAGATTGTTGAATTTAGTCATAAAAGCATTCAGGTGCAATTTGATTGACAACAATTACTTCGGTATTTTGACTTCTATGACAACCAACTATTAGGCCATTGTGTGGGAGAGCACATTTTTGTTTTTAGTTAGCTTTTTTGGATAGCTCTACTGGGTGTTAAGGACATTCCATTTATATTTTGAATGTTAAGAAGTCTAGTATTACACGCTTCTCTATGTTGATCAGATTAGGTTGCAAGTTTTTTACTGTTGATTTCCTTATTTATGGAGTTTTTTTAACTTGGAAGATAGGAATTTACTCCTTTTTTAAAAATTATATGGACAAATTAAGTGGTTGGTTAGCTAAGCCATGTGATGTAGACTACAAGGATATGTTAGATCTATAGGATTCCTACCAAGATGTTGTTGGAAATTTATGTCTCAATCATCACAGGTTGTAACCTCTATTGGAGCCAAGTCGGTGTGACATCCATCATGTCTGGCCAACTAGCAATAGTAACCTTGTTGAATCATATTAGGTCACTGTGACCTTGCAGGAGTCTCGCCGAACGCTTTTACTTTGGAGCCTATCACTGTGACAGTTTGTTCGTTGTAACCTCTCACCGCTCGTGGAGATCTCTGGCCGACAGGCCATTCTATCAGATATTGGGGAGAGTCTTGGGTGTTTTCTATGAGCTCTCAGCGATGTGTTAATGTCTCGCCGACAGTGTTTGGTTTGAAGTCATCGGGGAAACTCTTGCCAGAAGGAATACTATCAGTAAGAAGTCTTCCAATGAGGGAATGTCACACCGACAGTATTCTCTCGAGGTAACTCAAATGGCTTCGGGAAGATGTCCCAGCGACCGATGAAGGTCTTGCCGACGGGGACACACTTGGAGGCATCGGGGTAACACTAAGGGTTCGCTAAGAACTCTTAGTGATGGACAGAAGTCTTGTTGATTTTTCGGTGCTCAATGAAACATAAGGATCTTGAAGTAAAGTCTCAGTGAAGGACGTATGTCTTGGCGATAGATGAGCACTTCGGAGTAACATAAGATAGCTCGATAAAACCTCTTGGTGACAGTTGAATGTCTTAGCGATGAAGAAGTTTGTTGTCAGTATGACTTGAGAACTCGGTATGAAGTCCTGGCGAGATCGATATGTCATGCCGATGGAATGACTCTTCGGTGTGACTTTGAATATCGGTATGTGGTCTCACCGAAGAGCGATAATCTTGTCGAATGGAAAACTCATGGTTGTGTGACTTTGAAGCTTCGGTATGATGTTTCACCGATAGCGATAAGTCTTGGCGATAGAAATACATGTGGTGAACGTCGGTATGAGGTCCTGGCGACATGAGGAAGTCTTAGCGATATCTTCTAAACTCGATGTAACATCTTGCCGATAGGTAAACTCTTGGCGATTTCAAATGTTAAGTTGTATGGCATCAAGGAGACACGGTTAGTGTCTCACCGACATGCCAACACAAATTGAAGCTTTTTGACTGAGTGAAGACTATCCTATGTGGCATCTCGTGGACCAATCAGAGGAGCCAAATGGGAACCATTGGAAGACAGTCCGTTGTGATAGTTCTGTGAGGAAGTTCGACAGATAGGGAACGACATGAATATAGTTTGCAGTTGCAGATGCTTCTAGGTTTGATGGTTGGTTCAATCAACAGTTGGATGAACAGTTCAGTGTATGATCAAAGTGATTTCTATTATGTGTATACTGTAACTTGAAGGTTCCTATACAAGATTGTTCATGGTGAATGCTGCTATAATATGACATCAGAAAGATAAGTCTGGTACTTGTATGTAATCTTTATTACTGTAATACAAAGTGATTTCTCTTGGTGTGGTGGGTTTTTCTCCCGTAAGGGTTTTCCCCTGTATATCTGGTGTTCATGTGTGTTTGTCAAATTCTTTGTTTTTGTTATCTCTTTCATGTGCATCTTAATTGGACTGTAATTGTAAAATTTAAAAGTATATATGCATTCTTCCCTAAGGTATTGACGTTAGAAGAGTTGTTTCCGCATCTAATTTTCCTTACAGATGTGTCAAAACATTCTTACATGTTAAAAGAATGGCAGCATCGTGAGGAAGGATGGAAAAGATGCATGTGGATCGCTTAGTAGAATGGCAACATGAATTCAAGGAAGCACTCCTTGAGATACCATGTGTAAGAGAAAAGAAGATAAATCAAATCAACATGGGACTAAGTTACTCAAATGATGCAACTCATAACTTAAATGAGGACACTTAAGAGATATTAAAAGACCATGGTCATTAATTAAAAGATGTGATAAAAATAAGGCATGAATGTCACCCACTGCCCTTTAAGGAAAACAATATTTTTTTCCTCAACATGAAATAATGGGACAATTGAGTGGGATCTAGGGCCAATAGAGAAGCACTTTAGAACTCATCCTACGCATCAATAAACAACTCAAAACAAGAAATGAAAATTGACATATTAACACAACAATATCCAACTAAGTTATTGAAATTCAACTATTGATACCTCATTCTCCATCCAGATTACAAAATCGGCCCACTTTTTGCTTTGTAACTTTTCCTTTTCAAATTGCTTTGAATGTCGGCCATATTTCTCCTCCTATCAAAACATGGAAAATGGACTAGTTAAACTAATTAATATGCAATCATTTACTTTTTCCCAGGAAATAAAAATATATATCATTTAACATAATAAATATACTTACAAATGTATAGATCAAGGCATGTAAACCTTTCTAGCCACTGTGATGCATGGCACGAAGTTTTTCAAGCCTAGACTTGGAGACCTTGTCCTAAAACATATACTAATTCAATTTAACTATGCACAAAAAAAAATTAAATATCGTTTAATAAATTTGATATAATCTTATGAGAAAATTCAAATACCTGCATACTCTCCTCACTAGACTTCCTATGTGCATCGGACTTCTCATATGCTTTTACAAGATCTTTCCATACTTTGAAACTTACATCAATTCGACTTTTTTTGAGCCTTAGCTTGGGAGGGAGTTTTTTTATCTTCTTTGTTTGGTTTCCTGAAATATCTTGTTGTTTTGAGACATTTATAGCTTTACCTTCTTCATAGACTAACGTATGCCAAATTCAATCTCCATGTCATGGATAACTAATTTTTGCAGGTGCATGGGTATCTTTGAGAATGGAAAATTTAGATGGTCTTTGAGCTGTTGAAAGCATGATTCCTTCAACCTATTCACAAACATTTTTCAGCATCTTTCATTTGGACTTCCCTTGAAACCACATTGTATTCTATCTTGGTATCGTAGCTACCAATGCAAGATGCAAAACATGGCATGGTGGAAGAAGTTTGTGTCCCAAGAGTGGTCAGGACAATGGAAGTCTCTGGTCCCCATTCCACATTCCTATAGTTTACTATTATTGATTTCCTCCTGGATTTTTTGCTCGATCCAGGACTCCTTGGGGAATCAATTGATTCCCTTTGACATGATTGATTTGGTTACAATGTTTGAGGGGCTTCACTAGATCATTTTTTTATGTATCTGGCAAGCATTGTCAATTCCACAACATCTAATTTGTTCACTACCTCTACCCCCAATATGGAAGCCAATGCCTCTTTATCGTTGTCAATCTCATGTCCCTATATATATAAAAAATAAATTTCTTCTTTTAAATTTAAAAATAAAAAACTAAAAACTAAAAATGATAGAAACAATGGAAACATTTACAAATCTATAAATTGATAATGAATTACCTCATTGTGGCCAAATTTTGCTCCCTTTGCTCTCTTCCCTCTATTGCTTGCTCTCTTCCCTCTATTGCTTGGAATTTTGAGGCGACCTAGGGAAAATTATTTTCATCCAATCTATGGAGGCAAACGAAGTACACACTGTCAAGTATGAAATTTTTCGTCTAGTTTGTGGTATGAAAGTTTTACCTTGAATGAATCTCTTTCTAGATTTAAATGCTTATGAATCAATTTCTTCCTTGGGAGGGAATCTATAGTTTAATGGGAAAATGTAACAACCCTAAAGGTCCAACAAATGATCAAACCCTATTAAAACAAATTTGCAGGGAAAACATATTTGAAAGGATATAAATATATGCAAAATGAAATAAATGCATTGTAAAAAAATCAACGCTTGCACACCTGTATAGAATGGTAATCTTTGGGGGATAAAAAGGGCATGGAGTGTGGTTTTATTGAGAGTTAACATAGATAGGTCCCATGCTCGAGTCACATTTGCTTATTAGAAAGAAAATGAATGTGTCCGCACGATCAATTTGAAACCAAAAGCTCATTGTTTTGTAAAAGAATAAGTGAAAATTAGTAATAGCCAATTTAAGCCAAAGGTCTCACAAATTTGAGGAAATGATCTATTATTCAGTTGTCGTCTCAAAATCCCGATCTCCTTGTATTGTCTCGACCAACCTCTGTTCCCACAGGACTTGGTTGCAGTGGGGTGGATACAGTTTAACGACTTGTCTTGAAAGCACTCGACTAATTTTTTAGGAAGCGAGAAAGTTGTCTTCAGAGAAAGGTATGGAAGGAAGGTCTGAGAAATTGAACTAGAATCCAAAAGCTTGGGATGGGAATGATAAGCAAACCAGGGCATTGGGGTTTCAAAAACGCGTTCACTACTCTCGAATGCGGAGGAAATAATGCAATGTCTACAATTTTACCCTCCTCCTTTGCAACCACATGAGACTTGAATGATTTTCCTATAAACAAAACAATATTCACAACCCTTTCTCCACAACCCTCTCCATTTAATCGAAACAAAAATATTTGTGGGAACGAAAAAAACAAATTGTAACCTTACCTATGGTGTCAGAAACTAAATCGAATTTTTGATCTACTTGCTTGTAGCCCTCCTTCACGTCATTTTTCCCTTTTTTCTCCTCTCTTCCATTGCATGACATTTTTCTCATTTCATCTCTTCCTTGACGCAGGAAGTTTTTAATTTTTGTTTTTGATTTAGTAGTTGGAACTATAGTCAGTGTAGTTAATGCCGACTTTAGCGCTGACTTTTAGCCCTAAATGTGATCTATTTGGGGTGCCAAAGGTGGCACAAAGTGCGCCTAATTTAGCGCCTAGCAGTGAAAAATGATGTATTCAGCTTGGAAGTTGATAAATAAATTGATCCTAAATTGACTTCATCTTCATATGTTCCAAGGGAGCAATCACAGTTCCCTTTTTTATCTATTCCTTATCCCATGTCAATTTTTTGGGTGCAAAACTAATATAGGTTAGATTTGTGAACTCAGAAATGACCCCTAAACTTTTAAATTTAAATTTAAATGGGCCCATGTTCACCCTATACAACTAGATGAGTCATATAAAGTGTGAAATATTTCAAATTTCATGTTACAGATTTGTATAAAAGGACAAACCCTAATTCATTACTATCATCTTAGATATAGGACTTATTGGGGAATTATGAAAAATCATCTATGAGAACTAAATCATTATCATGTGACATAGACATTTCATAAACATCCTATGTGTATTTCATGCTTCCTAGAGAGATTTGAGCTCTAGTTGTCAACATTCTGCATGTAAACTTTTTGTAAAGAGAAAAATGTTGCAATGTCCTATTTTGTTTTTCATAATGTGTCTTAATGAAAAGTGAGTGTATTAACAAGATAATTTAAACAATATTCTCTCGGTGCATAGATGTTATGTGACTATTGCCATTGTGTATTATAGGATCTAGAGGAGGCCATGGAGAGAGGACGTGGATGGTGTAGATCTACTAAATCGCAGAGAGGAAAGTGTGTGGAAATATATAAGACAACGGAATCTGTAGATACAATAGAGGTAAGAAGAGAAAGAAACCTCAACCAAAGGAGGAAGGTGTTTATGAATTCACAAATGCTACAACATAGAGGAGATAAAGTCATTTTTTTGTCCATGAGGCCTCTGATGTGAAAATTATTGGTTGAAAATGCATAGGAATGGTGATTAAATGTGATTCTATGATCAAGAGAAAAGTTTGAAAATTAGGATGGCCAAAACATGATATCAATATGTCAAATATATGACTAAAGTGAGGTTTTTTGTTGGATAGCATATGCATTGAAATGATATAATTGGTGTACTAAACATTATTTACTATGTTGTGTATTATAGGGGTGAGACGAGGCCATGGAAACAGATCGTGTCATATCAAATGAGGACACAATGGATGAAGTGGGACATCAAGTACTCAAATTTTGACTTAACTTAGGAAAAAATGATTTGATGGAATTTTGTGATACGCCCATCTTTTTTCACAATATTATTGAAATTTACAATGTATTATCCAATCTTGACATTAATTAATGCATGTTGTTGATTATTTTAGATGGAGATTGGAGCAAATGCAGAGCCTGAGCGTTCAACTAGTAGAAGAAGAAGATATGTACATGGACGTGGACCTAAAACTATTAAATCATGTAGAGGACAGTGGGTGGAAGAGGATATGACAATGGATCTTGCAGACACAATAAATGATTGCACTAAATACTTTGAGAAAATTATTGTTTGTGGATGTTATGTATGTCCTAGAAAGAAACAATTCAAACGAGAAATTGTACAAAGACATTACATATGTGATGAGCTTCCAATTGGTATTATGCCTCCTACAATCCATTCAAATCCAATAGGAATTGTGGTAAGGAATTTTCCAATTTGATATAAATAACCTGTATACTTCATTTAAACATTGTTTTATATTATTTAAATAACTAATTTTTTTCTTAATGGATACTTGTAGGATAAATTTCTTGGTTTAAAGTTTCCTGGATCACCAAATTCCATCCTAGAGGGAAATGATCATTTATCAGATGATACATTTAACAAAAATATGTTCCAATATACCAACTCGGAAGATGAGGAATTGATGAAAACAAGTAACAGAACAAGAACCAGTTTAAAGATACATAATTTGCTTAAAGATAGGGGGATGGACTACATACCCTATGAGAATGAATGTGATGGAGATGATGACTTGCCCCTGAGTTTGAGATCAATTTACAAAGAGACATTTGATCATCGACTATATTGCACTTGGCCTAGTGATCAAAAACTACCTAGAGTGTACGAGGTGTTTCAATTTTGGGGATACAACTACATGATATGACCCTCCAATATTCATGGAGAAAATCTAGGCCTCTTTATTGTCCAAAATGTACATGTGGGATCTAAACATAGAAAAAAATTAGAACAAACCACTAGAAGATTAATGCCATATTATGGTCCATCATATTACAGTGGTGAATGGAGAAGGCTAGCAGAATATAAGAGTAGCATGTCAACATATGGTCTAAATTCGAATATGTATACACATCGTCTCCAATTGGAAAGTGGAAAAGAAATTAATAGAGTTCATCTTGTGTATATAGATGGACATGCATACACACACAGAAATATTGCAGGATTTATAAATAGTAGTAAGGGAAGGAACCCTACTATAAGACCAAATTGTCAATTTGTTGAGGTTATAAATGATAAATATGGAGATATGGAAAGAGAGTTTGATAGATTGATAATGGTTGAGGCTATTATGGACCTTACCATTAGGTATGATTTATTGATTGATTACCCCTTCTTAAAACGCACTCCTACACAAAAGAAAGGGAAGAACAAGGTCTCCCTAAGAATGTTCTTAAGGGAAAAAAACCAAAGAATAATAAATGAGTGGACTGATGTTTTATAAACTATCTTGACCAGTTCCCTGAAGCTTATCCATTGGGTACTGAGTCATCTAAAAATTGACATGACTCAAAAACAACCTTGTACATTGTTGTAACTCACTAGACCAGAATGAGACACCCTGAAACTTATTCAAAACATGCCAGAACACCAAAGCAAACTAACTAACTATGCAAAACAACACTTAGGGAATTGAAAACTGCATCTAAAATGTATTCTAACCTACCCTACACTAACCAACAAAGAATTTGGTTAAGCAAACCCATTAACAGGCTTTGCAAAATAACAATCCTTTTTAATCAGCAACTAATGCATTGCATGATTATGTATTGTTGAAAGAACATGAAACACATGCAAATATTCAATAGATTGTTGCAATGTATCATGAAAAATGTAAATAAACTCACTTGCACCTTGATAATGATCATTCCTATTGTTGTCTTGGACTGGACAAGTGCGTTGAATTTGATTACTTTCAGTTGCAACTCCAAGATCAACTTCTTCTTCAATTGCATCTTCATACTTCAGTGCAAGCATGACCTTTGGTACCTCGATGGCCTCCAAACTAGCTAAATCCTTGATAGGGAATCCTCATGAAAGAATAACCTTCAATCCAATCTTGTTGGGTTTACTTTGATCAACTACTTCTATAACCACAACCTCATGATGATTGGAATGAGCTACCTCATGTGATTCAAATGAAACTATGACTACTCTGTCCATTTGGTTATGTTGCTCACACTCCTCAGATTCAGTCAATGATGGCTTGGCATCAAGCTTTGAGCAGAATTCCTCTACTACACTTGAGAACATATCTTCATCTAGCCCATAATTAGTTATCTCATGCAAAACAGGCTCTTCTTCAATTATATGATAATTCTCAAGACTCATACCTCTGAAAGCAATGTCTTGCTTCACATTTTGCTCCATTTTACCAACATTCTCAAGCATACCAACCTCTTTACTTTCTAAGACAAGGTTGTCCCCATTTGCTTCTTGATGGACCAACACCCTGTCAAAGTGAACCTCATCCTCTTGATGTCTAAAACTTGATAATGATGTTAGTACAAGCATGGTGTCCTCATCATCATCAACATACAATGGAAGTTCATTAAACATATCAGTCATTATCTCATTACTTACCTCAAAACTGGGCATTGATGTTAGTTCAATCAAGCACTTCTCATCTTCACCTATAAATTCTAGAAGTTCATCAAATAAACCAACAGAAATCTGAACTTAAACATCCTTTTCTACTCCAACTACCTGTTGTCCCACCTTTTTCTCCTCAAAAGATGATTTTTTGATCTCTAAATTCAAAACAAATGACTCTAGATCATCCCAAAAAAGGTCATCTTCATCCTCATTTTTTTTCTTTTCAGTGAAGGAAGACTAATTTTTACCTTATTATAGCTCAATTGAGATGTCAAAACATCAAAGTTTTGAGCCTCCTCCGGTTGTACTGAAGTTGATGTGGCTATGATTTGAATTTCACTCTCTTCCTCTGTTATCACATTTGATTTTTCATTTCCAAGTTCTTGTTGAAACATAACAGCAGCTGAAATATTTGTTTCTTCCTCTACAAGCACCTCTTCTTTAGGTTGTTATGGAACATAAGGGATTGGTTGAGCCTCCTTAATGGGTTCTTCACAAGGATGCACTTGTTCAATAACAAGTTCTTGAACAGAAAGAGGGCTCCTAAAACTTGGGAAAGAAAATTTTTAAGGCTCCTCTACGGGTTGAGCTTGCTCAAGGACAGGTTCTTGAATTGAAACAGGTTTTTTAAAACTTGGAAATGCAATTTTTTTAGGCTTAAGAGGTTCACCTTGTTTGAAGCTGGGAACATTGAACTTGGCAACCTCCTGTTTGGAAAAAATTAGCCTCATTTTTGCATCATTTGTAGCAAGTTGTTGAGCAAGATTCTCCTCAAATTTCCTCTTTTGTGCCTCCCATTCCTGCTCATGGAGATGGGCTTGGTAAGCTTCTTGTTCTTGCTGCAAATCACATTCTTGTTGATATTCAAGGCTATAATCATGTGAACAATCATAGGCTGGAAAAACCAACTAATCTTGTTGCACATTCAATTCACTCTTTCTAAACCGCTCTTCAAGAAACATATTTCTTATCTTCAACCTCAAATCTAGATTGTGAATTTGTTTGAGCTTATCCTCAAAAATTTGAAACTCTTGAAGCTGATCATAGGGATTGATCTGTTGATTGCTAGAAAAATGGTGGTCTTAGGATTGATCTTGAGCATTTACTGGCTGCCATGATTGTTGAGCAGAGGTGGAAGGGTGGAAAACATGTGGATAATATTGATAATCTCTTGTAGCAAAGGTACTTGGACTAAAAATAGTTGCATGCCCATTTTGATATGGTTGATAATTGGGTATATGAGCAGTATTTTCATGAAATAAAGGGTGATAGAATATGCCTTCATAAAATGTAGACATATTGGAGCATTTATAGAAGTTGGAAATTCATTGAAATTTCTTGTAAAGCAAGAAAGCCAGGTCTGATTTTCTTTTGAAAATAAGTACATACCAACACTTTGTCTTCCTGAAACCAGTTGTTATTCTTCTGGAGTCACCAAGTGTGTTGAAAACCTGCATCCAAAGCAAAAAACTACTATTGTACACACCAAACAACAGCAATAAAATGTGTCAAATGAACTAAGAAGTAGTTCATTGTCCCACTAGGCGTGCCAAAACTGTTAACCATCCAAATTTGCACCCCTCTACCAAGTTGTGAAAGAACTCAACAAATTTGGAGCAACATGGGACTACTTTCAGGCTGTGGGTATCCTATCATGAAAGTATACCTGCAAATTATGGGTTGGCTCCCCTTTTGGTGTCACCTAAACTATTCCTTGCTGGGAAAACGGGAGAAAGAAACATGAAAAGAAAACTAAACCCCTATGGTGATGCACCTAATTTGATTTCTCATACCTATACAACTACTTTAACACACAATTTCATCAAAAGCTTAGCTTAACTTAACATAGCTCAGATATTTTAACATATCAATGCATAAGTGTTTTGTAAGGAGGCTTCGATCACTTGTCACTTTCAAGGGAAAAGGTTTCCACAACTAAAATGACTATTTGACCCATCACACATCTTACAACCTGCATAAATATGTATTTTTTCTACCTAAAGGTGCTAAAATGAGACAAGCATTGAAGGAGTTAACAAAACTCACAAGAACATTCATCAATCACCACGCTGTACTCAATAAAGTAGCTTCTAAGAAGGTAAAACACTGAATTTCATTAATAAAAATGGTGCTACATACTGTTGTATATGTCTGATACTGATTCACAATGCAATATCCTACTTGAAAAAGCTCCAAGATAAGCTACAATTCTTGCAGAAAGAAAGAAATGAACTCCCTAAAAACTTAAGTTTGAAGATACTTAAGCAATTTTGAAACCACTGCCCCACACATGTCCTTCTAGAACCTCTGGCCGGATGTAGCATAAAGGCCAAAAAAGAACCTTCCAAAACTCCTCCAAAATGCAGAAAAGTCAAGCTCTAACCTAACCATACCAAAAGAATGACAAAATTCTCTCCAAAATGGTCCCATTTCCTCCAAAACAGTCAAAGATGACCCACACACTTTCCACATGTCAGTCAACCACCTTCAAACCTGTCTCCAACTGCTTTGACCCATGTTTTTATTGTGTTTGCAAAAACATGAGACTCAACCTTGAAAGCAAAACACCTTTATTTTACACCATATGCAACATTAAATAAAGTGTCTTATAAATGCATCACTTTAATAATGTGCTCACATTTTCAAAAATAAAAGACATTGTCTTACACCCAACAATACCCCCCCTTGATTCATAAAACAAAAGTTAATAAGAAAAATATTTAACAAAGTGATGTATTAATCACCATTTTAGTAAATGTTTATCTTATTACACTTTTACACTTAAAACAAAAGCATGATAAGCATGCTTCTCACAGGGTATTGTGTTGGAAAAAAAATTTGAAACATATGTAAGAGGCATATTTGATTTAGACATGCAAAACCAAGGAAAAAAGCCTTTGGTTTTGTCCGCCAACATTAAGGGTTAAAGAAACCCAAGACTTTATTTCATTTTGTTTCTTCCAGAGGTGCTGCCATGGTTCCATGCGAGGGTTTTGTTGGAGATTTCAAATGCAGAATACATGTAGATTTTGCACGTGGTATGACTCTGTCTGCATAACTTGCATTCTCTTTTACTATTTATAGATTAAAAATGCTCATTTTGAGCTCTATTGCTATTGGAATGATGAGGATACTCTCAGATTCTGTGTTTTTCCCCTTAATGCATTTCTTGAAAAATTTGAGCCTAATAGATGATGAATATTTTTTATTTTCCCCTAGACATGCTTGATCTTCAAATCAGTTTTTGTGGATAAGAAATCTCATTTCGAGCTCTGTTATGACAAAACGATGAAGCTCCTTTTGAATTTTTTGCATATTACATACATTTTCTTAAATATTGCTTTCTTTTTTCTGATGGTTTTGAAATCATAGCATCTTAGCCTTTTTTTGATGCCATGAAATGGCGACCAACTGTGTCGAAATTCCTTTATTGTGATAAAAAATGTGCAAGATTATAATATGAATGAGATCATGAGAGGATGAATGGTTGAAAAAAAGCTCAACCTTTCATTAACTTACAAGTTGTCACCACTCCTTTATCCTTTTGCTAGCTGCTCTTAAGGCTTTTGTCTTTCCCTTCTTAGAACAAGGCCATGGCTGACTTCTTATAGAGAAAACCCTACACGCTCGATCCTCTGTCGTGCAAGTCATTTTATGTTCATGTGTCGAATAATCTAATTACAAGGCTGTGGAAACTTCAAAGCATGAAAATTATCAGGTATAAAGCGAAACTACTCAACCTTTATTAACAATCCAAAAGGGTGACAAAGATAATACTATCAGGTGTTGTAATTTCCAGTATTTGAAATCTGTTGACCCATGCCATTTATGCTTTTCCAATTGGCTCTCTACAAACTGTGGATGATTTCTCTCCATGTCTTTCACTAAATCCCAATGTTAGTTCTGAGCCAAATCCTTCAATAGAAATAGAGAATAGGAAATTTTTCATTTTATTTGTATCCCTACCAGTAACACCTATTCACCAAGATTAAGAAATATCATTCCTATAACAGATGACTTGCTCTTTGATTCTTTTGAGATGACTACTTTAGGTGTATTTTATTTAGTCCTCTACCCACTATCATAATTGCTACCTCATGATCTCTACCCATAGTTTTAGTACTGTGATTATTACTCCCGTTGGTC
This sequence comes from Sequoia sempervirens, assembly GCA_007258455.2. Lineage (NCBI taxonomy): Eukaryota > Viridiplantae > Streptophyta > Pinopsida > Cupressales > Cupressaceae > Sequoia > Sequoia sempervirens. Next base: position 119,118,152 of record VDFB02000017.1, on the reverse strand, counting down.
TATCTTGCATTCCATTTAAATATCATGTTTCATAGGACTACTCGTGAATATACCCTATTTTTGTACTAGTCAAGTATAGATCATTGTTGGCCTTATAAAACTACCTCCTGATGCAACTGCTCCTCAAGAATTTTGCTTATCCTTGATCAAATCTACCGTGAGCAATAATGGCACAAACTCACCTACACCCCAAACACCTTATGACAAGCTCACCACTCAGTTTACTAAGACATAATTATGAAGGATTTGTCCCTTGGTAGTTTATCTCGATGTGAGTCTAAAACCATTATTATACTGTCATTTGATTACCGTCATAAGGCTTCATTAGTCATTTATGCTTGACTGTCCTTGTGAGAATATGATTACTCTAGCATGTTTATGACTCTACCTTTGAGAAACTGACCTCTAATAATCTATATACAACTAGCTCATGTACTTGTTCCTTTTAGTTGTATTTTTGCATGAGACGACTAGGTAGATTTGTCCACATCTTGAGCATCATCACAAACCACATCTGCACCATATACTTCTATTGCATTGAACTTTATCTCTGTTCTGGTATGACTATCATATATGACAATGTTATTTTGTGACACTCGAATCAAATGTTGTATCTATTTGATGTTTAGTGACTATAAAATGCAGATAACGGATAATCATTTGTAATTTAGCACATGATGTTATCTATTAGATGTAGAACCTCTTCTTTCCTATACTTGGCATGATATTAGCACATGATAACACCATACTTGATTGACATGAACTCATGATACTTTGATCTGTAATTAGAGGTTTACAATTCAAATGTATTTAACCTTAATTACCATTTTTCCCGATCCAAATAGAATTGCATGACTATGTTGCTTAACCGTTGAAATTACAAAATAAGTTCACGTTTATATAACTAATTACTGAAATTTTGTAATTAGAACTCAAATAGTGAATTGAAAAATGAAAATAAATAGAGAGAATGATAGATAGAAGATAGAAGAATAAGACAGAAGAGGAGATAGCGTCGGTTGATAACAGAGTTCGTCCAATCAGGACTACGTCTCTAGGCCCGCTTCTCAAGTAGGACTGCTTTATTAATGTTGCCAAGCAATAGAAATGCCTTGTTACAATATCCAAGCTCCAAAACCTGCATAAAATTTCTCACAATCTCCTCTCAACACTTGAAGACACTCAAAAAGTCTTCGTGCTTACAATATTCTCCTCCAAGAATTATTTCTCCAAAATGAACTTGACTAATTACAAGCCAAAGCACACCCCTTTATATACCAATTTATTTTCTAATATGGGCTAAAACCATATTATTTTGCAAATATACCCATATCTCCTATTTACATATGTAAATCTTTCAAAATCCCCCCTATTTAGATTTAAAAATCACTAATATCCCTTACATTCACTAATAACCCCTTAATATTCTTTTAAATATCTCTCAAACTCCCTTAAGCCCTTCAATATATCATTTTAATCTTAAAAATAACCATACTTTTTTAATTCCATGGATCTTATATTTTCAAGCCTTACAAAATAATGATTTTTCGGGTTTATGGTTATCAAGTTTGTTAAAATTGGCTTATTTTACCATGCGATAAGGATAAGGGCTTGGGCCCTTTTTTCACGGACCACGTTTCAACATATAACAAAACTAAACTCCGCTAAGACATATTGTGAAAATCGTGCACAACATGTTGGTTAGATGTTCTTGTTATTAGGGAGGTTGTGGGTTCAATCCCACCGACCTCTTTTTTAAAGCTTTGACCGTTCATAAAGTTGGTTTACTTAAAGCAAAGGTGTGGCACATTGGTAAGGAGGGAGGATTAGAAGTAGATAGGTTGGGGGTTTGAATCCCTCAACTTCATTTTTGGTCAAACAGTCAATTGTACCTACGACACATGTGTGCCATGTGGCACCCAACCATTGGGCCATGTGGAATTTCTTATTCTCCTTTGTTGCGACACGTGTCACCATATAATTGGTTCATGTCACAACAGCCAAGCTAGTTGCCACATCACCATACCGCCACATCATCTATGGATTCCATGTGTCATGCCACATCATCATCTGCCATGACAGTTGTCAACGTCATCAAAGTCAACCAAAGTCAAACTTTTAACCAACCTTTGACTAGCCGTAACTTTCACATACGAGCTCCGTTTTCGAAACCGAATATAGTTCTAGAATCAGCGCAACGAGCACTACGACTTGGCATCATTTTTGTTTCATTTTGAGATGATCAATTTGTTGCCTTTTTGAATGCCTAATTCGCATGTTTGACCGAACCTTTGACTATGCATAACTTCTACATACGGACTCCTTTTGGGCCCGTTCACATTGCGTCAGGACTGTCTTGGAAAACTTTGTGATGAAGCTATTTTTTGCCAAATTTTGAGACTATGAATTTTCAAGTTTCCTAGATCCACCTGGATCATTCCTCCCCATTGAGAAGCTTTTGGACCACCAAAAGGTCTATTTTATGTACAATTTGAGCTAGGGAAATATTGCCCCACTTGCCCAGTATCATCTATCCTTCCTACTAAAATTTTGAACATCTAACCCATCACAAACACAAAGAAATATGAGATAGCTTTGCTAATACAATCAACTACATGTTCATCAATATTCATTGTCACATCCATCATCCACATAGAACCAACTAGTAGAATAACAAGCAACAATACTGAGTTATCTAATGTGAAGGAAAAAGTATCAACGTGCTAAATCTCTTGAATAGGAACGTTATTAGAAAATGAAACATTCAAACCCTCTTTTACCACCTTTGGTTGAAGGCCTGACTCTGCTTGCAACTGATCCTCACAGTATGCTTTTTTTGACACCTTATCATGATTCAAATCTTCATGCATAGTATCACTAGCTGTTACAGACATGAGGGTTAAAGCATTTCTTGCATTTACAATCATCTTCATATGCCCTATGTTTACAAAATATTTTTCATTCTTCATGTGATGAGCTCTAATTCTGAATTCAATTCCATCTTTAAACAAATGATACCTATTATGTTCCCTGTAGAAAATGGATTTTTTGTCATACAAATAAGGACTACCTAGAACCATCCCACAAATGTCAAGCAGAATAACATCTAACTCTACCTCATCAACAAACTTGGATGTGATTGAAAATCGTAGTTTACACCACTTTGACACATGTAGCAGAGCATTATCATGCACCCAACCCAATGGATAGGATCTAGGATGAGGAGTTGTTTTTAATTCCAATCGCTTAACAACTTGTTCTGAGATAAGATTAACTTGTGACCCACTGTCTATTAGTGTATCAATCTTAGTTTTTTTTGCAATATCCCTTATATGAAACAATTCATTCCTTTTACTTTCAACAAGTACTTCATTACAGCCTAGAGAAGAAGCATGAGAACTAGTACTAACAATAGGAGTATTACCTTTGATACCCACAACTGAAATCTTGGTTTCATCATCAAAACCTAATCTGAGATCTTGCACAATAGTTGTGGTCTTCTTCTTACCCTTTCGATCCTTGAACCACTTTGTCTTCTAATTGGGATGCACTTTCCAACATCTTGCATATTCACGCCCTTCTTGCAATGTGAGCAATAAGGATTCTCACCCTCTTTCTTTACAATAGTTGTTTGATATGATTTCTCTTTCCCTTTCTTGCTTCCTTTGTGCTTACTTGAGTCCATCAATAGATTTTCATGGCTATTCCTTGAGCTTGTTTCCAAATGGATAGCTTGCACACTAACTTCATCAATGTTAGTTGGATTAAACATAAGTATGGTATGTTCCAAACTCTCATGTAATCCACCTATGTACTTAAACAAATTTTCTTTTGTGTATAATGGAATGCCCAAAATAAAATCCCTCTTCCTAAATTCCTGTGTATATTCTTGCACACTTTGTCCTTTCTCTTGCTTTAATGATTGCCAATTCATTAATGCTTTTTGCATATTCCCTAATGGATAGAATTGCTTCTTAAGTGCAGCTATAAACTCAAACCAAGAAGAAATAATTTTTCCATAACGACTTAGATCCTCCTATGTTCTACTCTCCCACCAAATTAAAGTTGTGCCTCCTAGGTGAAGAGTAGCTAATTGGATTTTTTGAGAATCCTTAGTAAACTTCTGAATTCTACAATAAACTTCAATTTTTTTTAACAATTATCAAGTTTTTATGCATCTAGTTCTCCATTATAGATTGGAAAATCAAATTTAACATCCAGTTTTACCAAAGGTGTATTAGTTTGCATAGGTTGTTTCTTTTTAGAAGATTCAGACGAAGAGGAAAAAGAGGATGAAGAAGATGAAGAGGATGGAGATGGAGGTTCAGGAGGGTCACTACCACATCCTACTCCTTTACCTTTGTCATTTTTGCAAATTCACCTTCCTCCTTTTTGTTCTTGAGTTCATTTTTCCTCTGTCACTATTGCCTCTCTTGGAAAAGAACTTCCACCATAGCCTTCATTTTGAGAAATGCTTTATGGAAAGCTTTCTCATCAAGCTCTATAAGACTTTGTTCAGCTGCCATCTTTGCTCATGGAAAATTCCTTCATTTTTCAATCTTGAGATTGAACTCGGTAAGTGCACCTTCTCCTTGCTTCAATTTCAACCTGGTTAGCATTCACTTATGCAATTTCCTACAAAATGGGCTCTAATACCATTTTGATCTATAATTAGAGGTTTACAATTCAAATGTATTTAACCTTAATTACAATTTTTCCCGATCTAGATAGAATTGCGTGACTATGTTGCTTAACCGTTGAAATTACAAAATAAGTTCATGTTTATATAATTAATTACTGAAATGTTGTAATTAGAACTCAAATAGCGAATTGAGAAATGAAAAGAAATAGAGAGAATGATAGATAGAAGATAGAAGAATAAGACAGAAGAGGAGATACCGCTGGTTGATAACGGAGTTTGTCCAATCAAGACTACGTCTTTGGGCCCGCTTCTCAAGTAGGACCGCTTTATTAATGTTTCCAAGCAATAGAAATGTCTTATTACAATATCCAAGCTCCAAAACCTACATAAAATTTTTCACAATCTCCTCTCAACACTTGAAAACACTCAAAAAGCCTTTATGCTTACAATATTCTCCTCCAAGAATTATTTCTCCAAAATGAACTTGACTAATTACAAGCCAAAGCACACCCCTTTATATACCAATTTATTTTCTAATATGGGCTAAAACCATATTATTTTGCAAATATACCCATATCTCCTATTTACATATGTAAATCTTTCAAAATCCCCCCTATTTACATTTAAAAATCACCAATATCCCTTACATTCACTAATAACCCCTTAATATTCTTTTAAAAATCTTTTAAATATCTCTCAAACTCCCGTAAGCCCTTAAATATCTCATTTTAATCTTAAAAATAATCATCCTTTTTTAATTCCATGGCTCTTATATTTTCAGGCCTTACAAAATAATGATTTTTGGGTTTATGGTTATCGGGTTTGTTAAAATTGGCATATTTTTGTCTTAACCATGCGATAAGGATAAGGGCTTGGGCCCTCTTTTCACGGACCACACTTCAACATATAAAAAAAGTAAACTCCGCCAAGACATATTTTGAAAATCGAGCATAGCATGTTGGTTGGAGGTCTTTGCTATATTAGAGAGGTCATGGGTTCAATCCCACCAACCTCCTTTTTAAGGCTTTCACCATTCATAAAGTTGGTTTAAATAAAAAGTGAGCCCTCTTTATCTTAAAGCAAAGGTGTGGCGCCTTGGTAAGGAGGGAGGATTAGAAGTAGGCAAGTTGGGGGTTTGAATCCCTCAACTTCATTTTTGGTCAAATAGTCAGTCGTACCTACGACACATGTGTGCCACGTGGTGCCCAACCATTGGGCCATGTGGAATTTCTTATTCGCCTTTGTTGCGACACGTGTCACCATATAATTGATCCATGTCACAACACACCAAGTCAGCTGCCACCATGTCATCTATGGATTCCATGTGTCATGCCACATCATCATCTGCCACGATAGTTGTTGATGTCATCAAAGTCAGCCAAAGTCAAACTTTTGACCAACCTTTGACCAGCCATAACTTTCACATACGAGCTCCGTTTTCGAAACCGAATATAGTTCTGGAATCAACACAATGAGCACTACAACTTGGCATCATTTTTGTTTTTTTGAGATGATCAGTTTTTTTCCTTTTTGAATGCCTAATTTTCATATTTGACCAGACCTTTGATTGCGTATAACTTTTGCATATGGACTACTTTTGGGCCCCTTCACGTTGCGTCAGGACTGTGTCGGCGAGCTCTATTTTCAGGTTTCCTGGATCATACTTATCTCTTTGGTGTTTGTTGATTGTACTTTTGTGAAGATTGTCATCACTATCTCTGTTACAATATGAGGAGATGCTATGTTCTTATTATTTCAAAGAGAAAAATGCACAACAATTTGGTCATTTACCATTATGCATTGTTTTTACTTACTGTGACATAGCTCTTCCATCTCTTGCACATGTTGCTCTCTTACTCTATTATAACTCAGTACTACTCATGATGCATAGCACTTGTCTCTTAAATGCATTTAAGACCATTGATTATTCCTAGGTTACTCCAACCTTCATGATTTATCCCTGACAATTGGTTGTTGCGACTTTGATCATTTCTCCATGTGATCACTTGCAAACACTGTAACAGCCCTAAAGATGATTGACTTCTTTGTCTCATTCATAGTCATGTTGATTGTGAGGATGATAGGCGATTCTTTACTCCATAGTCTTCTAAGACTGTTTGCATGCATCAACCATTAAAAAGAACCCCTTCAATTATTCCTCTTGAAACCCTTTGTCACTGTAACTTGACAGTGGTCTGTCTTTCCCATGTGCACCGTGATCATCATGGTTGTAGATGAATACTGATTCCTGCCAAATGCATTGTTGTTGTCCTATAGCTTGCATTCATTGTGTTATCTTGTAGCATGCATGTTGCTCCATACAACTCATGATGGTTTTAGACAAGACTTGATTGCTCATCCATTATTTATTGATGGATGCATAATTGAACTTGATGCATCTATGCTTCAGTGTCCATAGAAATCACTTGTTTCTTTAATAAAATGGATCTTGGATCCCCTTAAGAAGATTGAAAGACATGTCAGCAAAATACTGCCCTTTTTGGCATGATGGTAGCCTATTGATTGATTCATTGTGAAAAGATGAAGAGTAACTTCCTGATAGTTTGCATTGTTTGTTGCATCTTTTGAATCTGATAATGAAATTTGATCAACTAGTGTGATTCCATATTGATTTAATGCATCAAGAATATGTTTATCATTGATTTGATCAAGTTGCTCAATTTCCTATCCCTCCTAAAACATAAGAGGGCAACATGTTGTGCTCAACCCTCATGGGAGCCACATTTTACTCCACATGTTGTAATCAGCTGAATCAAAACAGTAACAAAGATTTGTCTTATCTGCACAAGGAACAAACAAGTTAGATAAACAAGGCATATCATAGGTGTGTTTGATTACTCTTTTCTTTTTTTCTAGGACACTTATGGTATGTTGTCTATTTTAATGCTCATGGACATCATATTACATGTTTATGGATGTTTTGCGCATATTTTGATTAGTGACCTTTCATTGCTCTAACAACACTCTTTTCAGATGCAGGAAACCTAGGAGAAGCAAGAAGAGAGTCAAATAGAAGCAGGACAAGCGGGGAAGACTGAGATGATGCAGGACAAGGCCAACGGGATTCTTCATTCCACTAGGCAATGATGGGTCCCTTTTCATTTTATGTGCATTTCCTTCTTTTATCTATAAGTGTATAGTCTTTTCTTTATAAGCATTAGACTAGTTAGTCCCTCGGCTTGTGTGGGACATTATACACTTATGATCATCAATAAAGATTACATTTACAATACATGTTGGTTCTCTTTCTTATTTGTATGCAATTGCAAAATTGGAATAATGTGATCTGTTTTGACAATCTCCTTTATGCACATTAATGAAATTTAGCAAAAAATGATGTATCTTTTAATTTTTAAATGCAAACACAATAATAAGTTACCTGATTTAGCTAGAAGCAAAAATTAGGTAACAATTCATACAATTTTTATTTTTATTTTTTAAGCCATATTTGATTATATTTCTTTGAAATTGATACATTTATGATTTATCCAATTGTTGGAAAACATTAAATAATGCTTGTGTTTGTTGATAGGTAGAAGATGTTGATGAAACACATACTAATACCCATTATCCAACTAGGTTATTAATATTTGGACAGGATGATCCAAACCATCCTTTAAACAATACCAAGGTGAATGGAGCAAGATTGAAGAGAATACTACCAGCTGATAAATTTGAAGAGTTGATGAGATCCGCATACACTAGTGACATGCCACCTAGCCTTAATGATGATGATCATGATAGTGAACATGCAGTGCATGAAGAAGGATTGAATTAAATTCTTACAGGTTTCTTTGGGGATGGAAATAATGATGACAATAATGATCATATCGTTGACAGTAACGATGATAGCAGGGGTAACTACCACCAATGTAATGTTGATGATAACAACCTAAAAGACTCCATCAAGCAAGTAGCAAAGAAACCCGTGTTCAAATAGTAGAACCTCAAAACTGGCATGCACATTAATATTATTAGAAATTAAGTCACTATTTGGTTGGTCAGACAAAGGATTCACTACCCTACTGAAGTGAGTTGAAATCTATTTCTTAATTTGCATTGTCAATTGGTGTACATAATTCGTAAACATTCATCAACTTCGTTTATATTTCTTTAAGGTGATTTTAAAACCATATATTGTATATAAACAGTCCTAGTATAGATTGACATATCAAACATGTTCATCATAAGTCAAACATTCAATTGATTTAATCTCTAGCAATCTTACAGGGAATTAAAAACTAAAATATTCCTTAAAGAGAATGTGTTGCCATCAACTTGTAGAGAGGCGTGTGTGTTGTTGGTTGAGTTCGAGATTGAATATAAGCAAATTCATTCATGTAAAAATGATTTCATTTTATATAGAGATGAATATCAAAACAAGGTACAATTCCTTGTGTGCAAAGAGAAGAGATATCGTACAGATGTACAAGTTCCTACAGTTCCAAAGAAGGTTTTATGTCATATGCCAATTATACCTAGACTTCAACAAATTTTTCGTTGCAAGTCACTTGCACAATTGATGGACTGGCATGCAAAGAATAGGAGTAAAGATGGATTCATGCAAATTTTGTCCAACTCCAAAGCAATGAAACACATAGAGGAAAAATGGCCAAGAAAATTCAAAGATGAACCCCATAGAATTAGGTTTAGTCTTTCAATTGATGGAGTGTGCCCATTCTCTTTCCTAAGCTCAAACTATAGTGTTTGGCCAGTCGGATTAATAGTATACAATATTCCCCCATGGATGAGTGTTAGAAAGGAGCACCTTATGTTGACTCTCATTTTTTCAGGAAAACATCAAGTTAAAAACATGGATGTTTATCTTGCACCTTTTATTGATGAGATGCAACTATTATGGAAAGGAATAAGAATGTATGACATATCACGTCCTCCATCAAATAGGTCCTTCATGTTGTATGGTGTGCTATGTTGGACTATTCATGATTTCCCAAGACTTGATGTTTGTTCTAGTAAGAAAAAATATTTACGTATTTACACTCATAATTTATTTTCATCCCAACTTTCATACTTAGTTTTATACTATTTCTTTGATGTTATTGACCTTACTTATTGAATTGCAAGGCTTCAAACAAAGGGGATATTTATATTTCCAAGATGTGTAGAACAATTTCAAGGGCGGTATTCTAAAGATCTACATAAATTTGTTTACGCAAACAACAGGGTTTTTCTACCACTAGATCATAAGTTTAGAAATCGCCTAAAGAATAAATTTGATGGAAAAGTTGAAAATAGAGGCCCTCCCATGATTATGGGTCTAGGTGATTGGCTTAAGAAGTATGAAGATGTTGAATTGAAATCTTGGGAGGATTTTTTGATTAGGGTGATTCGATTGAAGAACCAAAACAAGTTGTACTTAATATGCCAGAAGGAATGAAAAAAAAATCCATATTTTATGAGCTCCCTTACTAGAAGGATCTATTAATATCTCACCTATTAGATCCTATGCGCATCTTCAAAAATATCCCAGATTCTATATTTTGACATATATCAAGTAAAGAGAAGGACACCTTATCTTCAAGGAGAGATATTGCTCTTTCGCGTACCAAAATTGATAGAGAACATTTGTGGCCAAACAGGGAAAATGAAACATATGCAGAAGCTCCATGGATTTTGAAAAAAAAAAGAGCTAGACCAACTAAAAAATTTCATTCGTTCAATAAGGACACCTACTGGCTATGGGTCATCATTGGCTAAAGCTTTTACAGTTGATGGACATATCATGGGATTTCAAACACATGATTTTCATAATTTTATGAAGGTATTATATATCATTTAACATTTACTAGTAACATTGATTAAGTACTAAATATATTTTGATATTTTTTTGTGTGAGAAAAAATTACTAATGACCTTTTCATAAATGTATTTGATAGCATATCATGCCATTGGAAATTAGGGGGGATTCTTGTCTTACAGATGACTTAAGGAATGCCATAAGTTGATTGCCGGCATTTACAAGGTATGTGGTTATATGAAATGTTCATGTGTGAGAGACATAGAGATATTATATTGCATTTTAATTTTTGACTAAAGGTTCATACTAATTTACTATTCTTATATTAGGTGGGTGACCTCCAAGGAGATCCACAAATGTGAAGTGCCAAAATGGAAGAAGGAAATTGCAAAAAATGTATGTGTATTTGAGAAGGAGCTCCCTACAAATTTCATGGACCTACAAGTCCATTTACTTATACACCTAGTCGATGACATTGAATTGGCGGGTGTTGTATCAACAAGGTGGATGTTTTTCTTTGAGACGTATATGAAAATTCTAAAAAGATATGTCCTAAAAAAGGCACATCTAGAGGATTACATGACTGAAAGGTATGTATTGAATGAAGCATTTTTCTTCCTATGTGAATTCCTTGGAAAGGATTTTGAAGATGGGCCACACTTTTGGGATGAAGAATGAGCATCAGATATTATTGATGGAGAAAAACCACAATCTAATGGTGTTGAAGTAGAAATTAGTAATTAAATTCATGATCAATGTGGTTTTTTTTCTTGCAATCATTAATTTTCTCTGTAATTTATTCGTCAAATTAATAGCATGACATTTGGAGTTTGAAATAAACATGTTGACATGTAATAGGTGTAGATGAAAGTGCTATACTTGACAAGCTAATTATGTACCACATGGACTTTATGAACAAATGGATTGATCTATATGATAAAAAGAGAGAAGAAGTGTTAGAAGCAAGGAGACAGTTTAAGAGATTGAACCCAAGGAATACTCCACTTCCCACTAATTTTCTTGGGGAATGGGGCAAAGATTGCACACTAGAATGAGTTACTAAAAAAATTCAAAATCAAATAGAAGATGCGGGTATAGATTCAAACATAACAGAAGATGAAATCAACATGTCTAGAGGATGAGAAAGAAAGGTACAATTGGAATTTTACAAAATGTTGCTTCCTTATAGTTTTGACACTATTAACTATTTTAATATTCATCATTATATTTGTTTTCACTGAAATAAATGGTATTTCGCAAGTGAGGAAATATCCAGCAATGTGGGCATCTGGTTGACATTATCGTGTAGAAAGTGTAGATGTAATTAGAAGATCCTTCAATTGTGGCATCATGGTTGACTTCAAGCAATCGAGTCGATCAAGCTCAAAAGATAAGAATATAATTGAAGGGAATCTACAATATTTTGGGAAACTATAAGAAATTATTGAGTTGGATTACCGCTCTTTTAAATGTTGTATTTTTTAGTGTAGATGGTATGAAGCATTTGAGAGGATACGAAAACATGATACCCATAGTGGATTGTTTTCTATAGATTCCTCATGCTTCCTACCAGAGGATAAGGAGCCTTATGTTCTACCAATTCATTGTGAGTAGGTATTTCTTTAACTCGAACAAGAAGCGGTAGTGATCATTAATCTATTAATTCATAGTTTATTGTGAATATATACATGTGTTTATTAATCAATAAAATTGTTATAACATACGTCTAATATATGTATGTCATTCAGGTGTAGGTATTTTTCTATGAAGATATTTTGGACCCAAAATGGATATTTCTCATACATTATGATCCAATATTAAGGAATGTATTTCACGAAACATTAGTGGATATTGAGCAAAACAATGATGGCCAACAAAATCAAAGAGAGGGATTAGGGAACATCAAAGAAATTGACATTCATGATGATGTTGAAGATGGTTATGTTTAAGCACAAGAAGACAACAATCCACAGTTAGATGATGTTATGGAAGACAACAATATGGATGGTATAGAAAATGATGATCCAAATACATCTGGTAACAATATAGATGGTCTACATTCAAATTTCAATGATGATGAAGATGATGCAGGTCAAGATGAGGATGATGATAATATTAATTACTTGAAAGAACATATGAACATTGACAATGATACATTGGTTGACATTGTAGAAAACAATAATGTTAATGACCAAGACTTCTAAATTTTTTAGAATTATTTGCAATCCACGTTTAAAAAAGGATGATTCTTATGGCCTAAACTTTGAAATGCTTTAGTAATATTAATTCAAGTGTTAAACTATAGAACTGCCACTCTCCATTTTAATGGTATATAACTTATTTATTAGAAATATTTTATTAACTATAGATTTAGCTTGATATGTATCTCCCAATTTCTTTAAAATAAGTGCTATAATGGTCTCTTCATGTACATTCAACAATATTAAATTAGCCAAATAGAGTAATAATTATGGATTCATGACACATTCACCATCCTTGTGGGTCTATATGTGATAATGGGTCTAATAATTTTATGATGAAGTATGTAGAAAAAAATATACATGGTCATAAAATAACCTCTTTAAAAGGATTTTAACCCTGGGTAGGGACCAATTAAAGTAAACTATTTGAAAGGATTTTTAATTAACATCAACCAAAAACCAATAAAAGCATCCACACATTAACAAAAAATGTGTTCTAATAAATCTTGAAGACTTAAATAACTTGAAAATACCACTTTGGAGACAACAAAGTAATAGATAAGCAATGAAAATTGACACAGTAATTGAACACTGAAAATGGATTACGAATTATAAGTAGTCTGCTCCATTGTATTACTTCAAAATATAAGCATTTGTAACAAAAGTCTTTTAATATGATATGGATGGGCAGATTATGCAACCTATCTTCTTACTAATGCCTACTCTAATGGAATATGATTTAATGATGATGATTTCAAAATTGAGCCCTAGTTTCCCTATTTGTATGGGAAGCAACAAGCTTCAGACATGTTTACAAAAATTCACATCGCTTCATAAATAAAACATAATTAGCATAAACATAAAAATATTGAGAGTTTGTTGGTGGATGCACTATAGTCTGTTAATCTCCAACAACTACTCGTGATCACCTAAGACCTTTTCAAGGCTCATGCACCATGACCATGTATCAAAACCATCAAACTCCATTCCATGTTCCTCCTCTCTTACTTGGCCTATACAATGAACGAGTTAATCTTTGACAAATTCTCAATGTACCCAATTTTGGCATGAGTGTCTACATTATCTATAATATATTTCATGGCATACTCCAATTCATAAATTCTTCCAAGTTGTTGATGTGTTTTCTTAAGTACCTCATCTTCTTCACTGATTGCATCAAGAATAACTGGAAAATAGTGGGCTATCTCATCCTTCCATGTATCCTGATCTTTCAATTTTGTTTCCTTAAAGAAGTTGGGCAAGGCCATACTTAGTGGTTGACTAAAGTCACTTAACTCCTATGTCAAGATGTTATGGAAATATTTATGGGCTTTCATAAGCTCTTTATATTCTTGTAGCACATCAGTGTTATCTTCCTTCATTGCTATGATGTGAGACTCCACTTCCTTCATTTTGTCACTCAATCTAGTGTTTTCCAATAATGTTGCATATATTTTGTCATGAATATGCCATACTTTCTCAGCATGCTTATACATATCTTCAAATCTCATGCAGACTATCTCTAATTCCATTTTAAAGATGGTGGTCTTGAGCTTTCCTTTTAACTCCTCTTTTTCCTTCTAAACTTTCTCATGTCTATGTTTTCAGTAGGTAGTTTCTGAAATTGCTTCTAGCACATTTCCTTCATGCTCAACCAATGGAGAGTAAATCCCTGAGGAAGAAGGAAATCTATCTCTATAGTTGATCAACCCCTACTTTAGCCTTACATTCTCTTCTATCAGTCCCTTGTTATCACTTATCAGTTTCTAAATTTGAGCCTTGGTGAAATTGGCCACATTTACATTCAAGTCAGTAGCTTCCATAGGATTTGTCTCTCCTACCCTTTACACCAAAACATGTCCATAAATTTTATCATGATCAACAAGGGAATGCTTTTTTCCTAGCGGGTAAAGTGCCCATATCTGTAAAGTAGTATTATCACGATTATATCTTGATCCAGTATAGATCTTATCACCAAATTCATCTGTCAAGTGGAAGGTTGTATTCTTTCTCTTTATAAAGTTGTCAAACACAATGGCTAAACTGATATCCCACCCTGGAAGGAGCATAACCCTAGCTTCTTGCAATAATGTTCTTCCTCTCTCAGCAGTCATCTTCTTCATCTCTCTATCAATTTAATGTTGAAGCTCTTTCAAAGCATATGCTTCATTTTCAAAGTCAATGTCTTTTAGCCTTTCCCTTACCACATTTCACTTATACTCATAGATGAAAGCCTTAAATTTAGAAGTTTGGATAAATGTGTCATCTGCAATGAATTCCTGACTAGTACAGTGTCTCACATCATCAGATAGCTCATTGGAAGCTTCAAAGGTAAGTACACTCCTTTCCAGTGGAATTTCATATTGGGTAATAACAGGAGTGTTAATTTGTGTGACCTCTTCTTCCCCTTCAATATCATCTTCAACCATGATCGGGGTGTCAACTAAGAAGCTTACCTCTGGAGTAGGCTATGGTGAAAAATGGCCCAGTGGTGTTATATTTTCTACTTGCCTTCTAGAGCCAACATTTCTTCTCTTCTCAAATGCCACTAGAGGTACATCCTTTATTATTTCTTCTTCATGCAGAAGCAATTAATCAACTCTTTCCATAGGATCTTGAATTTCATGAAAAGCTTCCACATAGGTTGGGTTATTATTCATTCTCCAAGCCTTGACCATAACAATTATATTGTATGCATTTATCCTCATTATCACTTGACTTTCCTCATAGTTCCTGATGACATCATCAACATGGAACTCATGCTCATATCCTTTTAGTTTTTGAAAAATTTTGGCATCATAGATGAAATGCTTAGGGTCAAAAAAATTTCTCTTGTTTCCTACCAGCAAGCCACAATAATCCAACTTGCTGCCAACCAAGTCATACCTTGTATAAGCAATAATAGTGAAGTCACCAAAACAAAGAGTGGAAGGCATCAAAGTTTTCCTTCCATAGCTTTTCAAATGCATGAAGGTTGAGTAAGAAAATTGTCTTATGATCTCCAGGTATGCAACCTTATTTGGCACAGTCTTAGGAAATAAATATGGTGTTGCCTCAAATCCATATACTCTAATGACAGTACAATTTGCAAACATATACCAATCTCCCCAATTGTGATTTATTTTTCCATCATGACCCTTCTCCTTTGGTCGGAGGAACCTCTATACTTCTAGGGATATATTATAGTCACATTTGTGGCCAAGTAATTTGTATAAGAGTTTGAAAAAAATGTTCTTCAAAGTATAGGTAGTGGGATCTCCCACATCTACTATCCCAGACTGATGTCCACATTTGCACTAGTCTAGAATTACCATCACTATGTAGATCTTTTATTCACAATTCTTCTCCCCATATTCCCATCACTTGCATCCTTCATACAGTATCATATGCATAAGAAGTGAATAGTGTTTGAAGCAGATAGCTTCACTGTTGTTCTTAATAGCATTAATGTTACCAATTTTTTTCCATAGCTCAATTGGTGGAGCTGGCTGAACATTGTTATATCTTAAGTTGAAATTGCAGATTATGTTTAAGTGTTGTTTGCATCATGTTCATTATTCATTAAGTGGAAGTTGTGCTTCTGAAAGAAAAATCAAAATTTCAGGATGTTATCCAATGTTTTACAATTAAATGAAGTATAAAACTAGGCTTATAGGCAACAGATCTTTTCAAAATACTTTCATTTATTTCATGGAATAATTCATATTTACATAGCTTCATTTGATTGCAAGAATCAGAATGATATTACAACATTGCTTTGAAATGCATTTTCTTT
>VDFB02000017.1:118330491-118425738 GCA_007258455.2 Sequoia sempervirens | reverse complement strand
AAAAGATTTAAAGCCATATTAGTTGTAAAAGGATTTGCACAGAAAAAGGGTATTGATTTTGATGAGATTTTTTCTCCAGTTGTTAAAATGACTTCTATTCGTATTGTTTTAAGTATTGTGGCTGCTGAAGATTTGCATTTAGAATGGCTTGATGTTAAAACAACATTTCTCCATGGCGATTTGGAATAGGAAATATAGATGGAACAACCACAAGGATTTGAGGTCAAAGGTAAGGAGAAACTAATTAATGCGGTGAAGAGAAAAGTTTATATGGCTTGAAGCAAGCACCTCGGCAATTGTACTTGAAATTTGATAGTTTTATGGCTGAGCAAGGCTACATTCGGTGTAATTATGACCATTGTGTTTATTTTAAGAGGTTGGATAATGACAACTACATTATTTTATGTTTATATGTTGATGAAATGCTTGTAGTGGGTCTATCATGGATCACATAAGTGAGCTAAAACAACAGTTAGCAAAATATTTTGCTATGAAGGATTTGGGGGTAGCAAAAAAATCCTGAATGAAAATTTGTAGAGATAGGAAAAACGGAAAATTATTTTTATCTCAGGCTAATTATGTTGAAAGGTGTTGCAAGATTTCATATGGAGAATGCAAAAGTTGTCAACACACCTTTGCCTAGTCATGTTAAATTGACTAAGGATATGTGTCCAAAGACACAAGAGGAGGAAGAAAAAATGTGCAAGGTACCATATGCTTCAATTTGTAGGCAGTTTAATGTACGCCATGGTATGCAGAGACCGGATATTGCACATGTCGTAGGAGTTGTTAGCAGGTATTTGAGTCATCCCGGAGTTGAGCATTGGAATGCGGTAAAATGGATTCTCAGGTACTTGAGAGGTACATCCAATAATTGTTTATGTTTTGGGGGCTCTAATACTGATTTAAAAGGCTATGTTGACTCAAATTTGGTAGGGGATATAGATACCAGGCGGAGTACCATAGGTTATGTTTTTATAGTTGGTGGGACAACAGTGAGTTGGATTTCTCGATTGCAAAAAGTGGTTGCTTTATCCACCACAGAGGCATAAAGGAGATGATATGGCTGCAAATTTTTATGGATGAGTTGGGAAAACAACAAGCTGGAAATTACTTGTTTACAGACAGCCAAAGTGCTATACATCTTGCAAAGAATTCTGCCTTGCATTCTAAAAAACACATACAGTTGAGATATCATTTCATTCGGTCGGTGTTGGAGGATGGACAGGTCAAGCTGGACAAGATACATACATATGTCAATCCAACAGATATGTTTATGAAGGCAGTGACAAGGGAGAATTTGAGCTCCTCTTCAGCTTCAGTTGGCCTTCAAGGTTGACTATAAGTATAACAGAGTAGCAGGGTCCAAGGTACTTATTTCCAGTGGGAGCTGTAATTGCAGTAGTGTCGTCCAGGATTAGTCTCCAAGTGGGAGATTGTTGGTATGTGGCAAATGATCATGCTATACTGTATAGCCCATGGTATACTGTACACCCCGACATGTATCCTTGCCGGGGTTCGGGGGTGGCAGCCCCCAAGAAAAATTTTCTTCCTACTTTTTTGCGTCATCACCAAAAAAGGGAAAAATCAACAAAAAAGGAAAAATCTGATTTTGTAGAACCCAAAAATCTGGAAGCTTCTAAGCTTGTTCAAAAGGGGGTTCAGATGGGTATTACAGTATGATGAAAAACGTGATTATTCACAAGATTGTAATAAGTTTTGCACTAGATAATAAAAGTATTGGATGGCTGCGGTTTGGTGGATGTAGCCCAGATTGGGTGAACCACGTTAAATTTTTGTGTTATGATTTATTCTATGTGTGTTTTAGTTTCTCTGTTTATTAATTAAATCTGCATTTAATTGTTAGATATCTTCCTTTCTAACCCTAACAAATTTTATAGCAAGTTTTTGACATTGTGGGTTGAATGTTTGTAGGTTGTCTTACATTTGTTATTCATGCGAGAGCTGAGACCTCAAATTATGGATGGGTTAGATAATTTTCAGGAGCTAGAGAGAGATTTCCTCAATGTGGTTGGATTACGATATATAGCCTATATGCCAATGATCAGGGTTCATTGGGCTATGATGATTGCTTTGGTCGAGAGGTGGCATTCAAAGACCTCTTCATTTCATCTACCCATAGGGGAGTGTACCATTACCTTGGAGGATGTATGGAGGATCTTAAGGATTCCCATTCATGGAGAGCTAATTGATTATAACATCAAGAGGGGTACCTCAACTATGCAAAGGTTACTCAGTGTTCAACAACTTTAGGTGGTTGAATTCGAGATTGACTTGGCTCTATTTATGGATGATGTAGACCCGATGGTTATTATTTTAATAGGTTTTATTATTGGTCCCTTGATGCCCAATAGGAGGGATAAGAGGTTTCCCATTGGTTGGGGCATTGTCATAGAGCAGATGATAGAGAACGCGACAGTGTATGCTTGGGTTTAGTGTGTGTTGTCCCACCTTTACACAGATATGCATGAGATCATTTATAGGGGTGGTAGTAGCATTTCAGTTGGTGCCACTTTATTACAGTTTTGGGCCTCAGAGAGGATTGCTATCACTATGCCATAGGGTATGTGGGATAGAGATGCTCATGATTCCTATAGCTATCAATATTTTGATTATCTCCACTATACTCAACCAAGTAGACCATCCTATTGGAGGGTAGTGTTTGATGATATGATATACTTTACATGGCGGCTAAACAGGGATTGTGTGGCCTAACCAGATGACTAGGAGTAATTGGCTTACTGTAGGAAAACACAAATTTTGATTAGCCGAGTTGATATCATTCTAGAGAGGTATTTATCAAACAAGGTGCTCAAATAGTTTGGTGAGCTCCAGACTCACCTGACCAATGATTGAATGGCCATATATGGACCAACCACTAGAGAGGAGACTGCATGGGGTTCTTGTACTGATTCAGAGGCAACAATTGCAATTTTTAGAGCTTTGAAACCATTTGAACGGGGATGGGTAGTGGGTGGACTTTATCCAAGGACCACTAGGGAGTATGACAAATGTTGGGCATGACATAGGCCATCGAGATTGACTATGCCCCCTAGAGGAGCAGCTAGAGGCCCTATTTTAGGTGTTAGGAGAGGAGGTGTGATTGGGTGCCGATAGGATTGACAATGAATTAGGATTTCTCATGAGCAGCTACAACATGTGCAAGATGGACATGATGATGACCAATAGTATGATGCCTAGGATCAACAACAACATGTACCACATGCTCCTCCCCCTTAGGGAGACATGGTTGTGAGGATTGCTCAAATCACAGTCGAGAGAGATCAAGTCATTTAGGACAGAGATGCTAGATCCGGGGAGACAAATGTGGAGGAAGTGAGATGATAGGATCTCAAGGTACAGTTGGCCATGATTACTGCTAAGAGAGATCATCTTTGGTTAGAGTAAGATTCTCTCAGACAAGAGAGAGATATGAAGAGGCAACAACATCAGAATGAGCGTGATCAACTCATCATAGAGAGGACTTATTATCAAACTTTGTATGAGGATTTTTTATTAAGAGCACAAAGGTACCATCATTTTGGGGAGACGGGAAATCTAATAGGGATAGATTTAGGAGGACAGCTTGTCAAGCTGCCATAGCTTTCTCCTATTTACAATCAACAACAACATAGATCCCCCCGTCGAGACGACCAATAGGGCTAATGTTTGATTTTTTCATGATCTTTATGTTTGTATCAGAGACATGTAAACACATATTTTTGTTTATACATTCATCAACCCATTAGAGGCCTCATATATATACTTTGTATACTTTGGTATCACACATGCCATTTGATGATGTACATGACATTCCCATTTTTGATGATATATGAGATATACCATTTTTTGTTGTGGCCTATATGTGTTATGAAATGTGTATGGATGATTATATGTTTATGATATATTATTTATAATTATATGATCATGTTTTTGTACTTTTTTGATGCATTTATATGATATGCACTAATGAAATTATGGATGCAAGATGCATGCGGTAATAATGACTTTGTGATGAAGGATGTAAATGTTAGTCAGAAGACCTGTTAGTAGGATTTTAGAAGAATTTTGATGATGTGGATCTATTTTTTTGAAAATACATAGATTATGATTAATATGATGATATGCATTGATGAGATGTCTGATGAGATGATTGATGTTATTCATTAATGATACGTGGTTCTATGCATTGATGAGTTTGTTTTTTCTTTCATGGAAGTCTAAGTAGTTTTTTAGAAATCCTTATTGATGTAGCAAATAGACATGATGCACCAAGGTATTAATGACCAAGGAGGCTTTATATCTATTGCATGGAATCTGACTCTACAAACAAGGAGTATTATTGCTCATACCAAACATATGGAAACCCTATTAGAGTGAATGGGTAAGAAGTTTCAAAATAATTCAGAATAGTTAAATAGAAAGGTATGAAGAACCTATTATGCAACTACTATATGAATTATCCTAAAATGTCTTTCAAACATAGAAAAAAAAAAGTATTCTACATGGTAGTATAGCAAAAATATGCACCAAATAGAGCAAACATAAAATCAATGATCAATGCCCCATTCCTTACTCTCTAAATCCTTATGGACATCCTCAAGAGATCCTGGTAATGTGACAATAAGATAAATCAAAAAGATAATATCATAAAAGATAAACAATGCTGTTGTATCACTTGTCATAACTATTTGATGTGTTAGGATGTTATCCATTGATGATGTCTACTGTAGGAATGATTTATCCGTTAAGATGTTGATAATGAATTATTGATAGGTATGTAGTTTAATACTTAGGCATTGTTTTAGTTTGATGATCAAGTCTTTGTGATATTTTTCTTGGAAGTTTTAGATTTTGATGTTTTCTTTGCTTATCAATGCTTTGTCAAAGGTTGAAGGTGATGATTGCTTATTATGAATGGAAAGTTTTTTGCAGATAGGTGACAATGGATATAGGACTTTTGAGATTTTCTAAATTATTTGATGTTGTTTTTGTTGTTTTTGAGAGATTTAGAGATAATTAGGGGGACCTAAAGGGATTGATCTAGTTCCTTGGGGGCTTATCGATGATGGGCTTGTCTACGTGCAAGCTTAGAGACAACATATTTTGACTATATTGACTCAATGTAGCTCGTCCTGAGATGAACTACAATGGTTTTGGGATTTTTGATGTTTTATGACTTTGTTTTGGATTTTTACATTTTTTCTAGATTTTTTTGATTTTGTTTAGTTCTCTGGATGATTTTGATTTTATCTTGATAGTATTCTACAAGTGATGTGATTAACCATGATCTACTCCACTACCAAGTTCAGGAAGTTGTGCCTAGTTTGGAATAAGATTATATTTTATTCAGGATGGATGTTTAAGATGAATGGTGGATAGAGATGGTGCAACAAGGTTAAAAAATTAATCAGTTATTGAGCCATGATTGGGTGCACGTGTTATTATGGTGATGGAAGGAATGGATATATAGTAGATAGATAGTGCTGATAGATACAAATGTAGGTCTTATTCAAATGTGGTGCCTATTTACCAGGTTTTCACTACGATACTGGTCCTAGAAGTGCCACGAGGTGGTTTTCACTTAAAGGACATTTTATTTCTCTTTACTATTTTCTTGATTTTTGATTTTTGATTTTTTTTTTTTGCTTTTTTGCTTGGGACATTCTGATATGCTTAGGTGTAGAACTTCTTGATATGTATGCTGTTAAGAGGTTCAAAGGTTCTCCTTCTAGCATAGTCAATTGATATGCTCTAGAGTTGTAGCTTGATGTAATAATGTAAGGACCTAGCCAGTTTGTTTCAAACTTATCTTTCCCATCTTGATTTAGCTAGACCTTCTGATTTTCGTTTAGGACCAAGTCACCAACCTAAAAGTTCCTATTTTTGATTTTCTTATTGTAGCTTTGCTTGAGCCAATTTTTATAGGCCTGTAGATGGTTCAATGCACTCAAACGTCTTTCATGCAAAAGTTCAAGCTTATTGAGTTTGGATACATGACACTCTTCATTGCAAAAAATATCCTTCAATGATACTCTCAGGGATGGGATTTCAACCTCTATAGGTAGTATTGCTTCAGATTCATAAACTAAGGAAAAGGGAGTTGCACCTATAGGTGTGCAGATGCTAGTTCTATAAGCCCACAAGGCTGGGTTTAGCTATAGGTGCTAGTCACGACCAATTTCATTAACAATTTTTTAGGATTTTTAGGATGTTCTTATTGGATGCTTCGGCCTGACCATTTCCTTGGGGATAATATGGGGTTGAAAAATGGTGTTGGATAGAGAATCTTGAGCAGAGCTCATAGATATCTTGGTTCTTAAATGGAGTTCCAATATCTATTATGATAGTTTGTGGGATACCATATCGATAGATTAAATTGTTAAGAATGAACTTAGCTTTTTGTTTCCTTGTGATATAGGTTAGAGGAATAACATATATCCACTTTGTAAAGTACTTTGTAGCAATGATGAATTTATTTCCATTGGAAGAGGTTGGTGATATATTTCCTATTAGGTCCAATCCCCACTGAGAGAAGGGGCATGTAGTGATAGGATGCAACTCTTGTGTGGGTGCATGTACAATATCTCCATGTTGTTGGAATTGACAACCTCTTGGGAAAATGAATTTCTTCTTACTCCAGTGATGGCCAATAGTACCCTATTTGACGTATCTTTTGTACTAGGTTAGGTCCAGTAGAGTGATATCCACAAATGCCTTCGTGTACCTCTTGTAAGGCAGTTTTTTATTCTTCCTTGTTAAGATATTAGAGTAACATACCATCGAGACTTTGACGGTATAAGGATTTCCTAGGATAGTAAATCAGGAAGTTCAGCGGATGAAGGTTTTCTTTTGATTGGATATTAGGTAGAGTGGTATGATTTTGTGCTAGATATAGGAAAATGTGTTCTCATACCAAGGTGATTCAAGACCAACAACATCACACACTAGTTTGGATTTTGGGATGTCAAATGCTAGTATAAGAAACTATTCCACCAAGAATTTGTATCTAGGAACGTTCTTAGGTATTCCAAGGAGTGAACCGATAGTAGCCATAGCATCAAATGCTTTATTGTTAACCCTCAGGATCTATTGAAAGATGATGACTAGAAAGTATTGTTTGAAGGTGTCCATCATCTATTTATATGGCATGATCTTGTCATCTTTAATTTGGTATTCACTGTTGACTTGCCTTATGACCAACTGGGAGTCACCATAGACTTGTAGTTCCTTAATTTTCCACTCCATTGTCATTTTCATCCGAATGATCAATTCTTCATACTTGGCTATATTATTTGTACAGGGGAAGGGAATCTTGTATGCTTTTGGTATACTATCTCCTTGTGGTATGAGAAATAGGATACCAATCCTTGAGCCATGCTAAGTGTGGGATCCATCAAAGTACATTGTCCAATGGGTTGACTTTGTTGTTAGCACGATGCTCTCATCTAGAAATTATACTATAAGAGGTTGATGGTCTTCAATGGTTACTTTTGCTAACTGATCTGCTATCACCTATCCCTTGATGGCTTTTTCGTCGACATATTCTATGTCAAATTTGCTTAGTATTATGGCCCACTTAGTGATTCTTCCTATAAGAGTTGCCTTTGCTAAGAGATATTTCAAGGGGTCTATCTTAGATATCAACTTGATTTTTATATTTAACATGTAATTTCTAAACTTTTATGCTATGAAGACAACTGATAGACATGCTCATTCAATGGGTGTATAATTCAACTAATAGCCAACCAAGGTACGACTGATGTAGTATATTGATCTTTCTTTGTTATGGTCATCAAGTTGTGCTAATAGAGCTCCCAAAGCTACTGTTGTTTTGGACACATATATAATCATTGCTTTATCCTGAATTGGAGGCATCAATATTGGGGGATTGAGAAAATAATCCTTTACTTATTGAAAAGCTTGATTCCACTTTCCATCCCATTTGAATGTTACATCTTTATGGAGGAGGTGTGTGAAAAGATGACATTTATTTTCTAGTTGTGCAATGAAATTTATGATAGATTGAAGCTTACCTTGTAGACTGCGCAACTATTTCAACATTCTTGGGGGAGGCATTTCTTGGATATCCTTGACCTTAGTGAGGTCCACCTCAATACCTCTTCTAGATACAATGTAGCCCAACAGTTTCCTAGATGTTATGTCAAACACACATTTCTTTGGATTTAGATGCAAATTATATTCCTCTAGTATGTCAAATATCTTAGCTAAGTTAGCTAGGTGTTCATGTCTTGTTGCTGATTTAGCCAATAGATCATCTACATAATCCTCCATGGTGATGTACAACATGTCATGGAAAATGGTAGTCATCGCTCTTTGATATGTGGCTCCTATGTTCTTCAAGCCAAATGGTATGACGTTCTAGCAAAAATTTCCCCAAGCATAGGTAAAAGCTGTTTTGTTGATCTTCAAGGGCTATCTTTATCTGATTATACTTGGAAAAACCATCCATTAATGAAATAATTTCATGATCAACAGTTAGATCCACTATGATGTCGATGTTGGGAAGTGAGAAGTCATATTTAGGGCATGATTTGTTAATATATTGGAAGTCTATACAAATATGTATGCCCCCAATGGGTTTTGATACCAGTACAAGGTTGGATACCCACTCAGGATAGTCTATGGGTCTGACGAATCCTAAATTCAACAGTTTTTGAAGCTCCACCTTGACTAATAGTGCTAACTGCATGCACATCTTGCGAAGCTTTTGCTTAACTAGTTTTGATGTAGGGAATAATGTAAGATGGTGTACCAATAAAGCTGGATCCAACCCAGGCATATCTGCATATGTCCAGGTGAAGTTGATCTTACATTCCTTGATGGATGCCATGAAGTTGACTTTTTCCTCTGTATCTAATGAAGCTGCTTGATATGTTACTTTAGGAGCCTCTGTTGTTCCAATGTTGATAGGTTTAGAACCTTCAACTAATGTTGATGAATGTTCTTGATAATCTCTAATGGTCAGATTGAAACCTCCATCTTTAGGTGCCTTAGTGAGGCTTCCACCCTCATATGGGTCCTTTATTTTTCCTTTTTCATGATGTGCTAGAGCCACATTGTGGTTTTCCCTAGGGGATATCATTTTTATTTTTAGATTTTTCATTTCAATTTTGCGACTAGAGGATGCAATCTCCCGTCCAAATTATGCTCCTTGTTCTATTTATATGAAAAAACTAGCCTCTTGATCTCCTTGATGGATACCCTATTAAATTCCCATGAACTCTACTATAGCTTCGTTGTTCTGGAATATGTCCTTAATAGGTGTGTGATGTTGTTTATCCCAATCGATCAACTACAGGTGACATAAGGGTAAGTTATCATTTTTATCAACAAATCTTATGGTGGATGTGGATGGGGAAAAGGTAAGGATAGTGGAGTTATCAAGGTCTCAAAGACTATCTAGGTCATAGTCACTAAAAGTGCAAGACTCTCATCCCCATTCATTGGAATCTATTTCAGTATGACAGTCCTCAAATGTAGGTCTAAAGGTGATGAAATTTATGCTAAAGTTTTCAAATAGGTCTATGATTTTTAGGTTGTCATCCATAAGATGGTAGCTATCCGATGTATCAACAACAGTAGAAGGAGCTATTTCCTAATAAGAGGTAGTTTCTATTAGAAATATGGGTAGATACAAATGAAGTTACAAATGATATTACACAAAATAATATCGTGCTTGATCTCTATCTATTTTCATTCAAATACATTACATATTTATAGAATTTCTCACATCCTATTTTATAGGAAACAACCCAAACAACCTCCCTATTAATATTGAGTTGTTTTTAACAACTCAAACAAACAATGTGACTAATAATAATATTAAGTTATTTCTCAACAACTTAATATTATGACACTTATTCATAACACTAATTTAAATAATCACATAAACTCTAATTTCTAACACCTATGTGAGCACAAATTTCCAACACCCCCTAGTGTGAATATGGGGTGAAAGTACATCACAATACTTGATGACCACACATAGTAGCTCACCAAACAATATAAGATAAGAGTAGGGACATACACATCTACTCATGTCAAGCAATAGTGGAACTAGCCTCACTACACTTAGTGTACTTGCATCTAAGGATAGGGACAAACACTTCTACCCATGGAATCGAGGATAGGGACTAACACATCTACCTAAGGTATTACATGAAGTTTGGATAGGGGAAAACACATCTATCCAATATCAAGGTTATGAATAGGGACACACACATCTACTCACAACAATTATGATTGGGGAAAAACACATCCAATCATAATCACCAACTCTTGTGACTGGGGACAAACACTTCCAATTACTTATACCATCTTGTGAATGGGGATACACACATCCATTCACACACAACCAAGAGATGTGATTGGGGACATACACATCCAACCACAACTTACATAGCTTGTGAACCAAGTCCTTGTTGTTGTGTTTGTAGCCACCATTGTAGATAATTTCTGATGGCAATACAAGGGCAGGCAACTAAGAAGGGGGGGGCGAATCAGTTGTCACAAATATTCAAAACTTATTCAAATTATTAACCTTATTCTCATATTTGATAATTAACCATGAAAGCATAAATCATCAATGCATCAGAAACACACATAACACCAAGATTTTTTATGTGGAAACCCTATTAGGGGAAAAACCACGGTGGAGGTTAGTCCACAAGATTATACCCAGTTAAAAGTATAATGAAAATGAAATATGGGGAATGCACATGCATTCATGTGCACTGCCTAGAGCTCACTGCTCAATTATAAAGGAAGACACTTTCTTATGAAGAGATTCAAATTACAGCCATCCAGATTTTGAACTAAGAAAATAACATCTGCTAATGCTTGATTACAATTCCAATTAAGCACATGAACATTTCTCCACTCTTCTTCACACTCTGCTCTGCCTTCGAATGATTTAGAACATTATTCACACACACACACACATTCGAAATACTTCAAATGAAATGAACAATCACTTATATATATTTACAACAAGAAATTTCATCGCTACAAGTTGGCCACAAAGAAATAATAAAATGAATATAAAATGTCAGCCCAAAACATTAAAGATTATCAATGCGAATCAACCAAGGTTGGAAACAACTTAGCAAGGACTCAAAACAACATCTCCAGCATGAAGACACTTCAATTAATTACTCCTTGAAGATCCACAACACGCTACAAACACTATGTCGGCCAAGAACAAGAAAAAAATGAACACGCAAGAGAAAATTATCAACCACGAGCACAACGATCAATGCAAACATGCAACAAAGATAGAAAACAATATAGAAACATCCACAAGAATCATGAATCACAAGAGAAACACTCACAACAACTGAACTAATTGAAATAACCTCATCTTCAATCAAGAACACCAACTGAAGAAACAAAAAAACTGTTAGAATGAAAATCTTCATAACTCGATCAAATCTTCATGCAAACCTTTGAAACTCGACGTGGATAAGCTAGATACAATTAAAAAAAAACCCTTTAGTCCACAACCTCTGATCATCAATGTATAGAAATAACCACCAGTATGCTGGCTACACTGAACTTCACTTCACCAGTGACAACCTGCAACTCATTACAATTTTCTCAATATCCTCGACATATACAAATTCAAATGAATTTATGATAATAGTGTTGACATCAATGAAAACCACACATCAACAACACAACTACAACATCCAAAAATCCCCCCCTTTGGCATTTATGACAACACATGATGTGAAAAACACCATCAACATAACTAACTCTTGCTTAGGATCTGACTCATCTTCTCCTCAACACTTTCACATAATCTTTCTCCACACAAGGCTCTTCTCCTTAGATAATCAAAAGTTTTTCACAACTCTTCTCCCCCTTTGACATCAATGACAAAGATCTCTAATCTCTGAACCATCTAATTACTCCCCTTGAGTAGCAGCCACCACAATATCAATCGAAAACAAGATATGATTATGAAATGCACAAAATGATGCAATGAATTACTTTGCATCTTAGTTATGATTAGGAGGGGTAATCACCCCTAATTTCCCTCTGAGATACTCAAAAGTATCCTTAGGCAACAACTTGGTAAATATGTCTACAATCTGCTCCTTAGTAGGCACATACTCCAATTTGACTTCATTTTCACTTACCTTCTCCCTTAAAAAGTGAAACTTGATAGATATATGATTTGTTTTTGAATGCAACACCAAATTATTGGAAATGCTAATAGCACTTGAGTTATCATAGAATATAGCAATAGGATCATCACATACAACTCTGATATCCTTCAACATCTGTTTCATCCACAATACTTGAGTATAATTGTTAACAACAACAATGTATTTGGCCTCTATAGTAGACAAGGAAATTGCATTATGATTCTTGCTTAACCATGAAATTAGCTTCTTACCCAAGAAAAATGCTCCACCACTAGTACTTTTTCTCTCATTCACATCTCCTGCCCAATCAACATCAGTAAAGGCAATTAAAGTAAGATCATAATCTTTAGGATACCATAGGCCAAGATCAACAGTTCCCTTCAAGTATCTGAAAATTCTCTTCACAAAAGTCACATGAGATTCCTTCGGATTAGCTTGAAATCTTGCAACAATACATACAAAATTCATGATATTAGGCCTAGTTTGAGTTAACTACAACAATCCACCAATCATTGATCTGTATCTTGTTTGATTTTCTTTCGAAGAATCATCTTCTATTGTCAACTTGCATTCGGTAACCATGGGTGTACCAATTGGATTTGAATCTTCCATACCAAACTTATTCAATAATTCCTTCACATACTTTGACTGAGATATAAAAATCCCTTTATCTAACTGAGTAATTTTCAATCCAAAAAATAATTTCATCTCACCAATCATAGACATCTCAAATTCATTCTGCATCTCATTAGAAAACTTCATGCACAAACCATCATCTCCTCCAAAAATGATATCATCAAAAAAGAATTCAACAATCAAATCTTTATTATGATCAATCTTAAAATACATATTACTATCAGCAGTACCTTTGTTAAATCCAAGCCTCAACAAATACTTATCCAATCTTACATACCATGCTCTAGGGGCTTGCTTGAGTCCATACAATGCTTTCTTCAACCAACACACCATATCTTCTTTATTAGTCAACTAGAATCCATCAGGTTGCTTAACACACACTTCTTCTTCCAATTCACATTTAGAAAAGCTGATTTGACATCCATCTGATAAACTTTGTAGTTCTTGTGAGCAACATAGGCAAGAAATAATATTACAGCTTCAATTCTAGCAACATGGGCAAAGGTCTCTTCAAAATCAATTCCTTCCATATGTGAATATCCTTTACATACAATTCTTGCTTTATTTCTAACCACTTCACCTTGCTCATTTAGTTTTTATCTAAAGACCCATTTGGTTCCAATGACATTCTTATCCTTAGGTTTGGGAACAAGAATCCATGTATCATTTTTCTCAATCTGTTTTAACTCTTCTTTCATAGCTTCAACCCAATGCTCATCTTTACATGCTTCATTCACACTAGTAGGCTCAGTCTTTGATATCAAGCAATACTCTTTTGTAAATTTTCTCTTAGTTTGGACACCTTTGTTCTTATCACCTATAATCTGATCTTCTGAATAATTCAATCTTACATACCTCAGAGTCTTCTTAGGATGTTCTTCAACTTCAGGCTCTTCTAATCTTTCTTCTACTCTTTCACTAGTTTCTCCTTCTTCATTTTCTTGATTTACCAAATTGATTTGCACTTGATTTGTAGTCTGAACTTGCTTTCCTTGGTTTGTACTATCATCCTGATTATCTGAGTCATATCCGTAGGTTTTGGATAGTGTACCTAAGTCTTCATCAACCTTGAAATTTTAACTTTCAACCATTTTCTTCAATATTTTATTATAATATCGGTAGGCCTTAATTTTAGTAGAATAACCCAGAAAGATACCTTTATCATTCCTAGCATCAAACTTTCCTATATATTCATCTCTCTTAATATAACATTTGCTACCAAATATATTGAAGTATTTAACAGTAATATTTTGACCAATCCATAGGTAAAAAGGGGTCTTACTAGTATCACCTTTGATTTGTACCCAGTTGAGTGTGTACACAACAGTAATCACAACTTCTCTCCAATAGATATGAGGAACATTTCCTTCCAGCATCATAGTTCTAGCAACATCTTCAATTATTCTCTTCTTCCTTTCCACAACTCCATTTTGTTGAAGGGTCCACGGTGTAGATAATTGTCTCTTTATTCCATGTTCTTCACAAAAATTATTAAATTCACCTGAAATGAATTCACCACCTCTATCTGATCTCATACATTTAATCTTCAAACCTATCTCTGTCTCAACCATAACTTTAAAGATCTTGAACTTTTCCAGTGCTTCAAATTTCTCCCTTAAGAAAGTAACCTATACCATTCTAGAATAATCATCAATGAGTAACATGAAATACCTGTAACCTTGTAAAATTATGACCTTAGAGGGACCACACAAATCAATATGCACAAGCTCTAACAATTCATTTGAACAATGCTTTTTACTTTGAAATGAAATCCTAGTTTGCTTTCCCAATTGACATTCCTTGCATATTGCATTAGTAGGTTTCACCAACTTAGGTAGATCTCTCATAGCCTTATTGGAACTTATCTTGACAATATTATCAAAGTTAACATGACACAACCTGCTATGCCATAACCAACTTTTGTCAACTTGAGCAATTAAACAAATTTTACTAGCAACACTCAAGTGAAAGATAGTACCTTTTTTTTTTGTACCTAATGCAATTTCATTTTTGGAACTCAATATTTTTCACATTCCATCCTTAAACTGAAGATTGTATCCCTTATCAACCATTTGACCAACACTCAAAATATTATGCTTCAATCCTTCCACATATAGAACATCATCAGTATTATGCTTACCATCAAGAGAAATGCAACCTCTTTCATGGATCACACCAGCTGTATTATCACCAAATCTCACAACACCACCATCACACTTTTCCAAGCTTACAAACTTACTTTTGTCTCCTATCATATGATGTGAACATCCACTATCAATTACCCATTCATCTCTCTCTTCAACTTGAGCAGCTAGGTATTTCTCCACATTTTTACAACCAACAAATTCAATAGATACATGATTATTTTACTTGATAGCAATAAATAACCATTCATCATCACTTCTATTTCCTTTATCAGATTCATCATCTATCACACCTTCATCAACAACATAGTAACACTTCTTTTGAAATATAGGCTTGTTATGTCCTGGTTTAGCAGCTCTTTTTGGACACCTGGATGCAAAATGACCTATCTTATTGCAAGAAAAACATTTAAGAGGTAATTTTCCTTCATACTTACCTTTTCCTCTCGGTACTCTTTTGAAAATAAGTGTTTCCAACTCTTCTAGCTCTCTTTCTTCTTCAATTGTCTGATTTCATCCTCATACTTGAATGTCTTCCTAGATGAACTTTCACCCATATCATATCTCTTTCTATCTCTTCCGAAAGTAGTAGCCTTAAATGCAAATTCAACCTTAGGAAGGGCATCACCAAATTCTCTCAACTCAAAAGCAGTTAACTTACCAACCAACATATCTTTGGTTATGTTTGTTATAGTCTGGAGCTCTTAAATAGCACTAGCTTTGACTTTGTAAGAATCAAGCAGGGATCTAAGCACTTTAGCAACAATCTCAGATTCATCTATCTTCCACCAGCACATCTAATACCACACACAAGTTCATTCACTCTTTGCATGAAAGTATTAATGTTATCATCATCATCCTTTCTCAACCTTTCATATTTCCCTTTCAAACTCTACAACTTAGCAATCTTCACATTAGCATCACCTTCATACAAGGTTTCCAACTTTTTCCAGATCTCATAAGCAGTCTTTAGATCCATAACATTTGTCATCTCATAATCAGTCAAAGCACTCAAAAAAGCTTCCTTAGCCCAGATATTATACCCAACATCTCTGATCTCAGTAGAAGTAGTAGGACCATTCTTTGGAATAATATACATATTACTTGTAATGCTCTAGTAGGGTTCACCAGTGCATCTCAGATGGCACTCCATTCGAGTCTTCCACAAAGAATAATTTTTTCCATCAAATCTCAGACTATCCTTCTTGTAACTTTCCATCCTGGATCACCTCAAGCTATTAAAATTCTTCCAAGGAACCTGCTTTGATACCAATTGTTGGAAATACAAGGGAAGACAACTGAGAGGGGGGGGGGGTGAATCAGTTGTCACAGAAATTCAAAACTTATTCAACTTATTAACCTTATTCTTAGATCTAATAATTAACCATGAAAGCATAAATCATCAACACATCAGAAACACACATAACACCAAGATTTTTTATGTGGAAACCCTGTTAGGGGAAAAACCATGGTAGAGGTCAGTCCACAAGATTATACCTAGTTAAAAGTATAATGAAAATGAAATATGGGGAATGCACATGCATTCAAGAGCAATTCCTAGAGCTCACTGCTCAATTACAAAGGAAGACACATTGTCTTACAAAGAGATTCAGATTACAACCATTTAGATTTTGAACTGAGAAAATAGTATCTGCTAATGCCTGAATACAATTCCAATTAATTACATGAACACTTCTCCACTCTTATTCACTCTTCTTCACACTCTGCTCTGCCTTCGAATGATTTAGAACATTATTCATGCACACATAGATTCTACATACTTCAAATGAAATGAACAATCACTCATATATATCCACAACAAGAAATTTCATCGCTACAAGTCGACCACAAAGAAATAATAAAATGAATATAAACTATTGGCCCAAAACATTAAAGATTATCAATGTGAATCAACCAAGGTCTGCCACAACTTAGTGAGGAACCAAAAAAACATCTTCAGCATGAATACATTTCAATTAATTACTCCTTGAAGATCCACAACACGCTACAAAAACTGTCAACCAAGAACAAGAAAAACATGAACACACAAGAGAAAATCGCCAACCATGAGCACAACAATCAATGCAGACATGCAAAAAGGATAGAGAATGATCTAGAAACATCCAAAAGCATCATGAATCACAATAGAAGCATCTGCAACAACTGAACTAACTGAAATAGCCTCATCTTCAATTAGGAATACCAACTGAAGAAACAAAAAAACTATCAGAATGAAAATCTTCATAACTCGATCAAATCTTCATGTGGATCTTTGAAACTCAACATGGATAAACTAGACACACTCAACAAAAAACCATTTAGTCCAGAACCTCTGATCATCAATGTACAAAAATACTTACTAGTATGTCAGCTACACTGAACCTCACTTCACCACTAACAACCTGCAGCTCATTTATTACAATTTTCTCAATATCCTTGACATATACAACTTCAAATGAATTTATGCTAATAGTGTTGACATCAATGACAACCACATATCAACAACACAACCACAACATCCAACAATTTCCACTCTAAAAAGAAATGATATGGGATGGTTGCCACCGCCACTTGGAAACTGATCTTGGCTTTAGTCATTTTGGCACAAATAGTTTTGTCACTAAAACAATTTTGCAACCTCATCGCTAGTGACTCACGAGAGGTTGCTGAATATCCTCTAGCCTTTGGTGCCTCCATCCTCCAATAGGTTTGCTACTTAATTATTAGATTTGGCTTTGAAGCTTAGTTTTAAAATGCCCCCTTCAAGATGGATGTCGCGTACAAGCGATAATGCGTCCATTTACAAATGAGACAATTTTTATTTATTTGACACTTTTAGATTTTGATACACTACTTTTGATGGCACTAAACTCACAATTAAGGACTCTTGAAAATGGACCCTAATCTAAAATGACACAACTTGACTTTGACTTGACACAAAATATCTCTATAAAAACTAATAAGACATCTTGAGAATTATTGGGAATTGAATGCTAAATTTTGAATCATCAACATGCTAAGTTTAATTTTAAGATCAAACTCTGTAAACATGTAATTTTTGTCACTTTTGAGCTATAACCGAAGGTTTTCTTATTGGTTCTTTCTTGCTAGTATGCTCCCTAGAACCAGATTTTGTATTAATCTATTTATATATAATATATTATAGTGGCTTGTCACTTTCACAAAAAAAAAAGACATCTTGAGAATTTGAAAACTTAAACTAAATAATACAAAATTACTAATTTAAATGACTCAAATTAATACTAATCGACTTAATTAAAAAACACAACTTGACACCTAACCCTAATACATAAATTCTTAACATTTGGAACAAGAAAAAGTATTTGATCAATAGGCCTACAACCATTTAAACTTTTTCACTTTAGGAACACCAAGTAAACCATCATGAAGAATAGCGAAATAATCATCCTCTTGATTTGCATATTCAGAACCAACACACAATTTGTTAATATTGGCAATACTCCAGATGGGGGACCTGAATCACCAAGGGCCTAATACCTTTTCCTAACAAGGAAGAAAACACATAATTAAAACACCTGAGCCATTGATACACATTTCTACTGAATCATTTTTCTTTGGTTCATCTGGGTCAAAAATAACTGATTGCACTAGGCATTGACAACCGATGTTCTATAGCCTTCAGATCAACGCTTTCTACACCATGTGCAGTTGATGTGGAGCAGAAGTGGTTAGCCTCAAAATGATCTAAAATAATCAACTCCTCAAGTTTCCAAGCATTAAATGATAAGTTTCTCTTCTTATGTCTGCTAACACCTAGTAACACTCCATAATATGTTTTTTCAACATAATTTTCAAACCAGACCTCATACTCAAAATCTAATTGCAGACTTAGATACCCTTTATACCCTTTGAAAATATATCTCAATTGCAGGTGGGGGTGTTTTGGAACACAAAGGCCAAATTTTTGCTGCCACGCTTTGAATTAGGCCTAATTAGGCTTGCTTCACTAGGTCACAACAAGGTTTTCCAACTCTATACTTCAAACCTTCATTAAAATGGATTAGACATGTCATGTGGTGTCTTCCAAGAATTTCCAAATAAATTTTAACAATCTTCTAAGAGTTCTTCTACAAACCCTAATCCCTATGCACTTTCAATGCTTAATACATGAGGTTAGTTAGGCTAGGGCATAACAAAATTGCACTCAACGCCATACCTTGCTCCTACAAGTTTGTAGAAACCAAAAAAACCTTAAACCATTCCATTCCACCAAGTTTCATGAGCTTTCAATGGTGGAATGGTGGGTTTTTATTTTTCTTCCCTTCAAGGCAGTTAACCATGGGTTTTTGACTAGTTTTAGTAAATTTGCTATACAATGCTCAAATCTTAATGAAATTCAATGAAACAAAGTAAAAATGAAAGTATACTCAGTGCTTCATCAATCCAAAATGATTTTAGGTCATGATATTACTGTACAGAACTGTACACAAGCCTGGAGTAGCAAAATCATGTTAAAAAAATTCAAGAATAGAGTTATTTTTATTGATTTTTCTTCAAGATACAACTTTCCAACCTTGGCTTAGACCTTCCCAAGCATATTTAAACATTTTTCAATGGTTCCCAACAATTTTTAAAATTGAAACTATTCAACTTCATCCATTTACAATCGATGACCCTTCACATTCCCTATTTTTGCACTTTTATAATATTGACAATTTTTTTGCAAACATAACAACTTATGCAACTTGACTCTCTAACCCACCTAACAACCTAATATTGACTAAAACACACATGAAATGGTCTTAAATGAAATTATTACAAACAAAAATGACTTAACAACTCAAAAACTACCACTTGACCCATTTTTTGCATCATGAAAGCCTAGGTGCCCTTCACCATACTCCCCGGGCAAAATGAACTCAAGTCCCATTGAGGAAAGTGCTGCAATAGTAGATTTATGCTTGATCATGTCATTCTATGACTCCCAAGTGACATCCTAATTTGGTAAACCCTTCCAGTGGACATACTCCAACTTTAGAGGCCTGCTTGATAGATAATCTTTAACTTGTTCTTCATCTGAGAATGTTGTTGAACCTACATAATTACCTGGTACCCTATCTCCTATCATTTTAATGATATTATTTCTTCTTCACTTCAATTGTGTGCTTGGACTTGTCCAAATTCCTTTGCAGTTTATCCTTGACCTCTTCACCCTTGCTTCTCATCTCTTCCATCTATTGTTGTGTCCCTATAGCTGTTGCTTGATCAGGCATACTAACCTCTGGCATGAAAGAAATGAAATGACCAATATCCCCCTTTGAAATTAGTGAATGGAACACCCCTCCTATCATCATAGCAACATACTTCTTAAGCCAATCTTGGACCTCCAAAATGAATTCATTCTTCATTTCTACTATCATAATGTCTCCAGGTTTTAAAGTGGCTGCAAGGTCCATGTCATCCTCTTCTTCTACTTTTATGAACTCCTTCCTACCTACCATCATCACATTAGATCCCATGATTTGTCCTCTATCCTCCTCCTTCAATGGTGTCAATGTATAGGAGACCCCATCTTTTTCTATCTCATAAGTATTCCTACTTCCATCATACATAACATGTCTATCAAATTGCCAAGGCCTCCCTAGCATGAAAAGGAACACATCCATGAGTATTATGTCACATAAAATTTTGTCTTTATTCCCTCCTATATGAAACTCCACCCAAATTTGTTCATTCACCAAAAAATGTTGACCCTCATTTAACCAAGAGACTTTGTAAGGAGTAGCATCTGGTATCCTTTGCAACTTAAGCTTTTCAAAGATCTCAATTGAAACCATATTATTTGTAATACCTAAATCAATTACAACTTTACAAACTTTACCCAAGCACTTACAAGTTTTCCCGAAGAGAGTCTTCCTTTGTGGTGGCTCCTTCTCTACTAGTACCTTGATGAGGGTTCTCCTTACCATGAGTGATTCACCAACTTCTGGAGTAACATGCTATGATGTTGAGTTCACACCCTCATTGTCCTCTTCTTGTACCAATTGAGTCCTTCTTTCTCCTCCATGTGAAGTAGAGGCCTGATTTTGAATGCATTGCCATGCTTGATGTCCAAACTTGTTGCATTGGTAACATCTTCCTATGAATCCACTAGATCCTCTTCCTTGACCTCCAAATCTACCTCTAGAAGCTGATCTACCTCCTCTAAATCCACCTCTTGAATATGAAACTTGGTCTTGGACTTTTCTTGTATCTTCTTGGTTCTCATATGACTGCCTTGGACCATAAAATGACCCCCTTCCTCTAGAATTTTTTCCTCTATCCTTGTTTTGTTTATCTTGCCTTCTCTTTAGCTTTTCTTCAACCCTAATTTCCAATCGGTAACATTCCTCTACCATTCTTGTGTTTGTCAAACTTAACTCATCTTGAAGGTTAAACCTTAACCCACTGAGATATCTAGCCACCTTCTCCACATCATGCTCCATGTGACTTGCTTTTATACTCAACTTATAAAACTCCTCAGTATAGGCTTTGACATCCATATCTCTTTGTTTAAGATTTTGAAGATTCTTGAATAGTTGAATTGCATAATCACCGGTAAGAACTTTCCCTTAAGTTTTTTCACCATTCAGTCTCAAGAAAGAATTTTTGACTTGCCTTTCTTCCTCCTTTTAGTTTTCTCATAATCCCACCAAAGTAGGGCATGACCCTTCAATTTTTTTTTTCCAACTTTACCCTTTGTTCCTCTGGAATATCTTCACACTCAAAGTAATTATCAAGTGTTGCTATCCAATCCAAAAAATCTTCATCATTCAAGTTCCCTCCATACACAGGTAAATCCATCTTTACGTTGTGTTTATCTTCCTTGACTGCCTTTAGTAGCTTGGCCATCCTTTGCTCAACAGGATCCAACTCTTCCTGTTGGAATCCTTCTTGGAGATCTTCCTCTCCCCCTTCTTCTTCAGGGTCACTCACATCACTTGTGACCATACCTCTCCTATGACTGGTTTCAACAACCTCAAGCCTGGTTACAAACATATCTTGCAATTCCTTCAATCTCCTAATCTCTTTTGCAGTTGGTGTAGGTGCACCCTAACAAGATCATGCCTCCAAGAGAAAAATTTAGGATTTTGATTTAGAGTGATAATATAATGTTGTAATAAGGTCTAAATGACCATAATAGATTTTTTTAAAGGAATTTAAAGTTGTTTTGGAGTCATTAGATACATTATGTAAAAGTTGCACAATTTGATGAAAAATTGTCAATTTAATGTTGCAAAAATGCACAAAATGTAAAAAAAATGGAAGATGAAAATTCAGGTAGTTGATGGGGTAGTTTTAGGTGTTGGTTGGTTTATTTAAAGCATTTTGTGGCCTCACAAACTTTGAGGCAAGAAGAGGGATGATGTATGAGTGGAAGAATTAATGAAAAGCTCTATTTTTTGTTAGTTTTCCTGTGTTTTCTTTGTTGGAGGGAATTGTATGACCATTATAGCTGCTCAAATCCACTCCTCCTCCTTTGGAAATTAAATTCATATGAATCTAGTTCAATTTGAAGTTTATTTCATCTAAATCCATGAAGTATTGTAAAATTTATGAGAGAATTCCTATAGGCGAGTTAAACCCTCTCCTAGGGTAAATAATGATGTTTCAAAATTAAGTTTCTTCCATTTCAATCAGTGGAACAATCTAAATTTTGGTAAGAAGGCTTGTTTTTATATGTTATTTCATATTCAAAATTTTTAGACCTAAAGAAAATGGCTGGCATAAGAAACAATGAAGCCCTAGTACTGTTTTTGAACAAAAATCTGGTAATTGCCTATGAATAGTGGGAAACTTGAGTTTTGTTGTTATAAAAAGGTATCCCTTTGGGTAAAGTTGATTGATAAAGGTTGTTAGTTGTATTGTGATTTAATTTTAGACAAGACTTGATGGGTTTAAGAGGGTTAGAGCCTATTCTTGACATAGTTCTATCATGACAGTCTTAATTTGACAGTTATTAGTGCTATTCTGTGTTTTTGATGAAGTAAAAGGAACTCTACTTGGGGTGACAGTATTCTAAGAGGTTGTGTTGATGTACTTAGATCCCTCTCAGAGAAAGTTTGGTTGGTTACTTCTCATTTGTGTACTGCTATTTCATGGCAGATTGATGACAATCATCTTTTGTGAGTCTAAATTGAAGGTCTAGTATAGGTGTTGAATAAAATGTATTGATTGGAATATGGAAGATAGTTTTATGGATTTGTACAAATGTTTTTGAACTTGTTTACACCATTAAATAAGGGAAATGGTTTTGGAATTTTGAGATTTCTTATTGATGGGGCCTAATGGGCATGGTCATGCTGTTAGGACAATCATTTTAAAAGTTCTCAATTTTGTGATGATTATGTTGGTAAAAGGGATATGGGCCAGTTAAATTGATGATGTTTAAAGTTTTTTTGAGAAGACTTCAAGGGATTTTGTGCTTTATTCTCATTGCAATCAATGCCATCCACTACTCCTACAAGTTTGTAGACACCAAAAAAACTTTAAACCATTCGATTCCACCAAGTTTCATGAGGTTTCACTGGTGGAATGGTGGGTTTTGCATTTTTCTTCCCTTCAAGGCAGTTAACTAAGGGTTTCTGACCAATTTTAGAAAATTTGCTATAAAATGCTCAAATCTTAATGAAACTCAATGAAATAAAGTAAAAATGAAATTAGAATAAGTGATTCATCAATCCAAACTATTTTTAGGTCATGATATTACCATATAGAACTGTACACAATCCTGGAGCAGTAAAATCACGTTTAAAAATGCAAGAAAAAAGGTTATTTTTATTGATTTTTCTTCAAGATACAGCTTTCCAACCTTGCCTCCGACCTTACCAAGAATATTTAAACATTTCCCAATGGTTCCCAATATTTTTTAAAATTTCAACTATTCAACTTCATCCATTTACAACTGACGACCCTTCACATTCCCTGTTTTTGCACTTTTACAATATTGACAACATTTTTGCAAACTTAACAACTTATGCAACTTGACTCTCTAACCCACCTAGCAACCTAATATTGAATAAAACACACATGAAATGGTATTAATGACCTTATTACAAAAAAAAATGACTTAGCAACTCAAAAACCAACACTTGAACCCTTTTTTGCATCATGACAACCTAGGTGCCCTGCACTAGTAGCGGTGATGTCGTTACTTCTATGGGTTGTTTATGGATAAAAAAAATATCCATTGATGGTCATAGCATCTAAAATCATTTAGGTAGAAAAGACCACGTTGCAGCTAAAACTACATGTGGCTATGGTGTTGCCACTAGTGGTGCGATATCTCTATGATCTTGAATACATACAAAAATGTTATTGCAAAAGAAGCTTCAGTGATTGAAATGCCATGAAATATGAATAAGAAGAATCTTGTACTCCAATGCTGAGAGAATTAAAATAGCATCAATCCATACTATGAAAGATCCACACCCATGTCACTATTTACGCCTTCTCGTAGTGAAACAAGAGTAACAATCCCCAAATCTTGGCATTCACTCACATGTATTATGGAAATGTTACATTGAGTAGGTGCATCAAGGATCCAGGTTCGATTCATATAAACCTCAAGGTGAGGATCAATGGCAAAAAATATGCACAAACAAGCTACACAACAATAATTCTAATACGCTCCTAAACTATCAACTACGTTATCTTGTAGAAAATACATCTCACATACTCTCATCTTCTTGGGTGCTCGCATGAGGGAATCACACCCAATTATGCTCTGATACCATATTAAAAATATGGGTAGAGATAAATGAAGTTACAAATTATATTACACGAAATAATGTTATGCTTGATCTCTATCTATTTTATTCAAGTACATTACATATTTATAGGATTTCTCACATCTTATTTTATAGGAAACAACCCAAACAACCTCCCTATTAATATTGAGTTATTTTAACAACTCAAACAAAAAATGTAACTAATAATAATATTAAGTTGTTTCTTAACAACTTAATATTATGACACTTACTCATAACACTAATTTAAATACTCACATAAAATCTAATTTCTAACACCTATGTGAACACTAATTTCCAACAGTTTCAATGTTTGGGGTAACCACGTCTATCGAACCATAACCTAGTCCCATGTTCTTGTGTTTTTCAATTATGATGAGTTCTCTTATGCATTGTTTGTGTAGATAAAGGCTGCCTTTTCTAGTTTATCCCATATTTCTTGCTATTTGATAACCTTTATTGTTGAGTACCACAAGAAGGGGATGTAGCTATTCATGTTCCTATTGTTCTTCTTTATAGATCCATGATGAGAGGTCCTCTTCGAATACCACTTCATCCTTCATGTCTCCCCACTTTTTGAAGATAGTGGATTTAACTTCATATGTGCTAGATTGAACATGATTTATTTCCTTTGGTCATCTGTAGGATTTTAGTTATGGGGGAAGTTCCCCAATATGAAAGGATTGTTTGAAATGGTATTCTCCACAACCCTTTTCAATTACTTGGATCTTGAGTTCAGATTTTGGAGGATCGATTGACGTAGATAGAGTTGAGGTTGACATAGATGGAGTTGAGGTTGAAGTAGATGAAGTTGAGGTTGAAGAAAGTGATGCTAGATCAACATAGGAAAATGAGTGGAATAATATATTGTTACTAGGTATTTAAAGGAGTGTTTTGTAATTATCCTCCAAGTTTGAGCAATAATGGAACAGTTCGGGATTGGCATATACTGTAACTTCCTTATCATTGTAAGATTTTTTTTGGCATTGATGAAAGGTTGAAGAAACTACTTGCATTGTATGGATCCATAGACGTCCCAAGAGAAGGTTATATGGAAACTCAAGATCTAGGACCTGAAAAGTTATTTCTGCTATTGCTAGCCCCACTTGGATGGGAAGTCTTATTGTTCCCTTAGAGTTTCTCTCCCTATCATCATAATCCCTTATGGTGATACTCTTGTTCTTTTCAATTACATCATAAGAATATGCCAATTGTTTTACCATTTTTATGGTACATATGTTTAAATGTGCACCCCTATCTATTAGGACTATCTTGATTTTGTGTTTATGGACATAAACCTCAAGATACAAAGCTTGATTGTGGAAGGATCTTTATGGAAGGTCCTTTTCAGAAAAGACCAAATGATGGGGTGAAGTGATGGTACCAACCATGGCTTGAAATTTATTAGTGTTAAGATCGTTGGGCACTGAGGATTCAATGAGAGCTTTCTCCAGGATCTCTTTATGTGTTGGTGATAATTTAAAAAGTTTAAGGATAGAGATTAATGTTGGAGTTTTCTTCAATTGCTCAACAATTCTATAGTCAGTGGAAGGCTTGATGGCGACTTTGGCTAAAAGTGGGGCTCCTTGGATTTTGACTTTTCCTCTTTGTGTAGTCACATTGAATTTGGGGCTTTTTCCTAGTATAGCCATGACATTGATGTTTTGATTGGCTTGATAGATGGTTCCTATGAATTCATTGTAGGTCAAGTTGTATTTTCAGTAATATTGCCCCTTACCTTTGTTATTTCCCATAGAATGATTAGGGGGTGAATCCTTGTATATTCTCATGTATCTATTACCAGAGGGCCCAAGATGATGTTCAATGTTGACCTCTCCTTTTTCTATTAAGTCTTGTATAATGTTCTTAAGTATCATACAGTTATTTGTTGTGTGACCCTTTATC
Source organism: Sequoia sempervirens (assembly GCA_007258455.2). Classification (NCBI taxonomy): domain Eukaryota; kingdom Viridiplantae; phylum Streptophyta; class Pinopsida; order Cupressales; family Cupressaceae; genus Sequoia; species Sequoia sempervirens. Next base: position 118,399,089 of record VDFB02000017.1, on the reverse strand, counting down.
CCTTGGAATTCACATCGATTGTTCTCGTTGTACCAAGGGGGTTTGAAATTTGGTTCATCATAAGTTGTTTTATCAACATTAGGAGGCCTGATAAGGTTCTTTTGGACTAGTTTGTGCATAACTACCTCAAGAGTTTCTCCTAATGGAGTTAATTTTATCCTAGTTTGATTATTTTTCCTTGACAACCCTCTTTGAATATCTTGCCCTTGATTTTTTTTCTGATTATTTTGTTGGTTATTTTGAGGATATGTGAGCTGATTGTTTTGAGTGTTGTTTGGTGGGTAATTTGATTGAGATATTTAGACATTGTTCTATGGATTTCTAGGAGTTTGTAAATTTTGTACAAATTTTGCATCTAATACTCCATCATTGGTAATGTTTTTGTTCTTTTCCCATATTTTTGGTTTGTCATTTGAAATTGAAGCTTGGTCTTTGTTGTTATATAGTTTAATGACTCCTCTTGCTATGAGATCTCTTTTTATGAGTAATCCCTTTTCAATGGTTTCCTCAAAATTACTAGGGTACAACATGGTGAGTTGGTAACTAATGTCCATTTGTATGTTGGTGACAAAGATATCTATCAAATGTTTCTCGAGAACGAGCCATTTAAATTTGCTAGATTTATGTCTCCATCTCTCTAGATATGAAGCAAATGATTCCCATTGGATTTGTTTAACTTTTTACAGAACAACGATTGTTACATCTTGTTCTATGTTTTATGAGAAATGACTGACAAATTTATTTGACAATTCATCAAATATTTTGATACTAGGCGGTAGATGAGAGAACCACTCAATAGTGGCCCCGTAGAGACTTCATGGGAAAAGCCTCATTAAATAGGTATCATTGTGCTATACATCCATGCAAGCAACTGAGAATTCTCATAGATGCTCTATTGGATCCCCTCTTCCCCTATATTCATGAAATTTTGGCATTTCAAAGTTCTTGGGGAAAGTTATCATAGATAAGGACCAATCAAAGGGATATGGACATATATATCGTAGAGCATAGCTCTTCTTTGGTTTTCCAATTTAGATTTCTGATATCCTTTGGTTGAGATTCTATACATTTGTAAGGTTACATCATCACTTGGTGTGTTTGTTTGATAAGGAGAGACATTATAACCTTTTTGCTCCATAATATTGTGTGCATTATATTGTGGGGTCTTTATATATGCTAGACCTTGTGCCATGTTGTGGGTGTAGGATCCATATTAAAGCATGTGTGCATTATGTTTGGGGTCTTTATATTGTTGTTGAAGCATGTTTGTAAAGGGATGTTGTCTTGTTGGTTCACTACATGTTGTTGTGGTTATCCCATGTTTTGCATATTAGTACTAGGACCTTGTTGTTGGTTATTCCAAGATGTCTCATATATGTTGCATCCCATTGCATTAAAATTTTGTGGAAACATGTTTTGATTTGTCAAGAGGTTTGGATTTTATTGAGTATGTTGAGCTACTACTACTTGTTCATGTTGGGAAATATGGGGTCATCTCAGAGAAACATCCAAGAATAGTAGTGCCTTCGGTAACTTTTAATTTAATTTAATTTCCTCAAAGACACGTACAACTGTGCCACAAAGTGGAAGTAGACACATTGCATTTCACACATTAACCTTTCTGAGAGAAGCACATGTAAATTCAACAACAAGCATTAATAGATTCCACAAAAAGAATCAATAAACATGAAAGATGGAACAAAAGATTAGAACACAAATTTACGTGGGGAAAACCCTTTTGGGTAAAAAACCCCACCCTCCAAAAAACTCAGTTCAATTGTATTAATCAACAACACCAATAGTTACAATGCAATCTTAGAGCTATGCTCTTCAGGAGTTTACATCTTGTTCATTCTGGAGAATATAGGCAACAACATTGTTTAGAACCTTCGTACTATTACAATGTCCTCAAACACACAGTGCAAATTCATTAGAGTTCACCATCCTCTTGGCCTTACCAGCCAGCCTTACAGCTAGCCAGGCCTTCCCCTTGTTCACTCTCTGTCTCTCTGCTATCATGTTCACACCACCCCCTATCATTCTGCCATTCTTCTTACTATATTCACTTCAACCTTCAATTTCTAGGAAACAATTGTCCAAACTGATTCGGTTTGCTCAACCGCCAAGAAGCTCAACCGTTGAGATTATCCCACATTAGCACATAATATTAACAGTCATAAACAAAATACCGAAGACTTTAGGTATCCATGAGTTAGCCCTTTTGATTACCAACTCACTCATACAATCGCGGTCAAACCAATCATCGGCATGGCCCCCAACAAAGTGAACACCCATTGGTGCGTCACTCAAAATGATAACTTAATAACCACCGCATACAAGTTACATATTTACCAATCCCCGCGACCACTATCACCCAGTTGGAGAAAACCCAAACTTCATAACCACCACAAACAAGTTATGAAGTTACCGAAAACACTGATGCCACAACAATGAAGGAGATCAGTTAGTTGGGAAGTTATGAAACTTCCAAACTCCACGACTTAGGTTACGAACTTAGGAATTACAATGATCGACCGACAATGAAGACATGAATAGAGATATAAGCCAAAAAGTAGAGGCACAATTTACAACAGTACAAGGGTACAAGCAGGATCCATCACTTTTAGAGGTCTAAGCAATAAAACCAGGGTTTAACTAGTGAGTTTGAGACACACATTCTCAAAAATATCCCACTTGACGAAGAACTCACTAAACCCCTTTCCAACCTTCAGAACCACTGTACCATAGACATTCATGCAATAATAAGAATCTCAAACAATGCTCTCGTGCTCCAGCCAAGACACCAACACCAACATCCAAGATGTCCACCAACTCAGGCAACGGTTTCATCCATCCACTACAGGACAAGAAACAAGCCAAGGCATATATGGACCAGTCTACAAAACACAAACACCAGATCCAAATAATAGCAAAGACTATAACATGTTGCCACCACTTCATTGTGCTCTATACAGAAGCAATATCAACTTCAAAGCCTCAAATAAAACACAACTGTGAGGTCATTCTCCTTAAACAAGATAGAACATCAACTAGAATAGCAACTAGAGAACTGACTGCTCCCATCCAATTGATTAACCCACGCTTCTAAAAATAGCACCCACAACTTGTGCTATTCCATCCAATCTCGCATACCTTCAAGGTATCCTCTTTAGTAGACTTATGTCAACAACACAACCAACCCATCAGCCGCAGATACAAGCACCATGCATAGACCAATCAAAAAAGACCAAATGCATCTAGGTACTCCCACTGCATGGGTAATGCCAAATTTGAAGGATTGAAGATATAGCAGGTCTACCAATAATAGCACATAGAAAATGTAACCATGTAGTATCAAGGAATTATCCAGAATGATATGCACAACCTGCAATCAACTACTACAAGAATCATTTCTCTCAACAGTCTTCTAGAGATCTTCCATGTTCTTCAACACCCAAACAAAGGAAAAAGATTAAGAACCTCCATGTCATCACCCAAGAACATGAGTGAAAACACATGACCACAAGCTAGTGATCACTATAGCTCTGACCAAACCTCAAACCAATGTAATGTGAAACTAGACATCCAGGAAGACAACCAAGACCAAAGAGAAACTATGCACATCATATACCTGTAGAACATCCTCCTACATACACCTCTTAAAGCCAACTGTGTCAAGTATGATCTCCTTCAAAAACCCCAAAGAGAAAAGCATAACAACACCCAACCGTTCAATCTCCAAGATCAAACATAACACATATAACATGGATGTAAGCCTCTCAAAGAAGATCAAACTATTTCATTTCCCATATCAGGAAATCTTCCCACTACCATCCCCTATGACCATATAGATGAACAAATGTAAACCCAAGGAGATAAACATGCTATCCATCTCTCACAATGAACCCTCCAAAACCATCTAAATAGCAATTCAAGATCCATATCATGAAATGAAGCATAAAACACATCTGAAAGATACAATGGGAAAATACCTCTCAGATTAGACTTCTCTGCCGAGTAGACCAAGAGTGGGGAAAGAGAATTCTCCTCCAAGATAACCAAATCATCATGAATTCTCCAAGAGAAATCTACTCATTGTTCTCTATTGAACTCACTTCTAACCAAGGTGTAGGCTTCTCAGAATTTCTGCTGAAAACTTCATCAAAAGTGTCCATCAACAGTTCTCTCCTCTCAAGAGAAATACAACCTCACCTTATTCTCCATGTATCCATGAGTACTGGCAACCGATCATCTCATGCTAAACCCCAATCTGTATTACTGCAATATCATGAATTATCAAACAAATAATCAAAGCACCCAATACACAAAGAATTACCAAACCACTATCAAAGCTCCAATCATCTGAATTAGGAAATTATCATGAAACCATGATCTAAAAATCCCCTTTTGAGATACCATGCTCCAAGTGACTTCACCATGGTCTCAAGTACAATGCACAATGTCAAAACTCCAGGACATAAGCAAGAGTATACCATGACATAAAGCAAAAAAACTCAAAACCAATATCACCTGTCAAGCACCACCAACACCTCTGAAAAAGACTCCAAATTTCCTCCATGGTTCTAAGATGTTGCACATCCTCAAATAGTGTCCTTGCAAATACAAAAGAACCCTTCTGCAGCAACAGGATCTAAGAGCTCCTCCTAGTAACATCTGCAACACTAAAGAAGACCATCCATCACCAAGCGTTGAAACCCATAGTCACTGCTAAAGATCCCACTGAAACGTGACATCCAAGATTTCCAAGCATCATGACCAATAATTTGATAAACTAAAAATGCTTCAGGTCTGCAACAACATGTCCATTCGACAACAAAGTTGAGCAGCACCAAGATCTCCAAAACTAAGCAAACCACACCATCACTGTCAAAAGCTTACACTAAAATGTGTATCTAGCTCTCTGTGACATTGTGATACACATGATACAGGTTACCATAATTGAATATTTAGGTACTCAACGCCATCCATCCTCTCATCTCAAAGAAATCACACCAATGCACAAGTGACCACAGACAAGGCTAGCTAACAAGTTTACACAAACACTACATCAACCTCGTGGATATAGAAAATCCACATCCGAGTTGTCCCACAACAAACATGTAGGTAAAGACAACCCATAACATTGATCAACCTGAAAATTCAATCAATGAAGCATGCAAACCCATCATCGCAATGGAAGATGCAAAACTGAGATCTCAAAGAGAACACCATGTAGACAACATGAGTCAAACACCAAATCAAGCCAAATTCGATTTGCCAATCATGTCCACAGCTCAAGCACCATAGTATAGGAAACCACAAGAACCACCATAAGAATGCTAAGTGAAAAATAACTTACCAACACTCCCATGCAGAGAAAGCATGCATGCAAAACTACAACTATCTCATCCAGCAACGCCCTAAAAGCCAGGGTCTAGAAAATAGCTTAACAAAAAATCCACATAACCACGAGTTTTGCTTGACCATGTAAAACCTACAAAACCATAGAGCCATGCAAGTACAAATCATCCTTAAAAGAAACAATAGTTTAGGAAATCCAGGTCCCTTCCAAGCCATTTCCAAAACCATCAATATGTACATGCATCCGAGAAAGAGATAGGCTATTTTAGAAGCTTTCAAATCATCTAATGATTAACTCCATAGCCTTTATGCATTGGAGGTTAACATGAAAAAATGCCTTCCAACACTAGGAAACACCACCTACCATAAGCACTCTCTTCCATGGATGAAAAACAACCCAAGAATTTCCATACCATCAGGGATCCCCTCACACAAACACCCAATATGAAAGCTTTGCTGCAACACAACCACGAAAAAGAAATCCACCTCATACATCAAGGTTACACCGCTGCTAACTAGGAGCCTCATACCACATAATTACAATATGATCAACTCTAATTTCTCCATCTTCACCATCCTTCAATTTGCGTGTTGTCTCTGAATACCACAAGACTTCCACTCACGAAAGGATCAATACATCAGCCGATTCCTCCAAATTTCCTCAAGCCTGATAGACTAAGAAATATTCACAGGAGAAATACCTAGAACTAACAACCAGAAGAAGACTTTAATACCACTTACAGGTATCAGTGAGTCCTAGACTCCATTCTTCCTATAGTGACATAGCTCTGATACCACTTGTTGGGAAATATGGGGTCATCTCAGAGAAACATCCAAGAATAGTAGTGCCTTCGGTAACTTTTAATTTCGTTAATTTCCTTAAAGACACACACAACTGTGCCACAAAGCAGAATCAGACACAATGCATTTCCCACATTAACCTTTCTAAGAGAAGCACATGTAAATTCAAAAAGCATTAACAAATTCTACAAACAAAATCAATAAACATGAAAGATACAAAAAAAGATTAGAACACAGATTTATGTGGGGAAAACCCTTTCGGGTAAAAAACCCCACCCTTCAAAACACTCAACTCAATTGTATTGATCAGCAACAATAATAGTTACAATACAATCTCAGAGCTATGCTCTTCAGGAGTTTACATCTTGTTCATTCTGGAGAATACATGCAACAACATTGTTCAGAACCTTCACACTGTTACAATGTCCTCAAACACACAGTGCAAATTCATTTGAGTTCACCATCCAGCCAGCCTTACGGCTAGCCAAACCTTCACCTTGTTCACTCTCTATCTCTCTGCTATTAGGTTCACACCACCCCTATTGTTCTATCGTTCTTCTTGCTATATTCACTTTGACCCTTCGATTTCTAGGAAACAATTGTCCAAACTGATTCGGTTCGCTCAACTGCCAAGAAGCTCAATCATCGACATTATCCCACATTAGCATGGAATATTAATAGTCATAAACAAAATAATGAAGACTTTAGGTATCCACGAGTTATCCCTTTTGATTACCAACTCTCTTGTACACTCGCGGTCAAACCAATCATCAGCATGGTCCCCACTAAAGTGAACACCCATCGGCGCGTTGCTAAAAATGATAACTTCATAACCATTGCATACAAGTTATAGATTTACCAATCCCCGTGACCACTGTCGCCCAATAGGAGAAAACCCAAAATTCATAACCACCGCAAACAAGTTACGAAGTTACCGAAAACACCGATGCTGCGACAACGAAGGAGATCGGTCAGTCGGGAAGTTACGAAACTTCCAAACTCCGTGACTTAGGTTACGAACTTAGGAATTATAGCGATCAACCAACAATGAAGACTTGAATAGAGATACAAGCTAGCAAGTAGAGGCACAATTTCCAATAGTACAATGGTATAAGTAGGATCCATAACTTTCAAAGGTCTAAGCAAAAAAACCAGGGTTTCACCAGTGAGTTTGAGACACACATTCTCAACAGTTTAATTTGGGATGGATGTTTATACAATGGATTCTCTACATTTTGGAGAAAATATTGGTCATTAATATGTGCATTTGAGAATAATGGTGGTATCTTGGGATCTACCATTGTTTTGGGTATTTGTCTCACCATTGATTGGTCTCCTAAAGGAATGAGGTTGGCATTAAAGTCTGTGGGTAACTTGGCCCTACTTTGTGCTAGCTTGAGGAAATATGTGTTAGGATTCTTCCCAATCATCTTGTCCATAATTTTTTGTATTTTTGGATCTTGGGAGAATTATAAAAGTACTTCATTAGTGATTTCCTCATCACTATCATAATCCTATATGATCATGTCTATAGGTTTAGGAGGTTGATCTTGTTTCCTAGCAAATCTATCTTGATTTTGAAGGTGTATGTCATCATCATTGGGTGGTTGACTTGGTTGTGCTTTAAATGTTGGTTGTTCTTTGGGAGTTGAGTATGTCCTAGGATTGTAACCCCATGGTTGAGCTTCCTTGTTGGTGGTGTTGGTGTTTGGTATACTAGTGCCACTTTTATTGGCTTCTATCTCCATTTTGTGTTGTGATCTCGTTGTATTCATAAATGAAATCAAGAGACCTTGGTAAGCTTGAGATAACTTACGGAAATGGAATGACGTTGTGTTTTTAGATTTGTTTTGATAGAATTATGTACAAAGGGGACGTGTGTATACATTTTGGACAAAGTTTGTTGGTTGTTTGCTATGGATTGGTGTTGTGATATGTGGATGATCAAGCTTGATGTTGGATAATAAGATTTTGCTACTCAACCCTATGATAAGGCGATGAGTCAATTTTGGGTGTTGTTGGACAAATGAAGCTATGATGTTTGATGTTTTGATGTTTTGATTTGACGCTAGTTTAGAAAAAAATAGTTCTCAAGACTGAAATCAATGTTTATTGCTATTTCTTAGAGGATATGGTGCTTGTTGTACTTGTACTAGCTATGAGTTTGCAAGTAAAGGTTGCTCTAAAAGCTATAACAAGATAATGGTTTGATTTCTTGTGTTCAATATGTGTTCAAGACTAGGTTTGATGTTTGGTTGCTGATTTGGTGATGTTGAAGGATGGTGATAAGCTATGGTGTAAATTTTTGTGTCCAAAATATGGTAGTTATAAACCCTAGGTAAACCAAGTCCAAAGTGAAGGATGGTGATGCTAGATTTTTATTCACATGTTCAATGATGTTCTCTGATAATCAAATGAAGTTTTTAGGCCAATGTTTGAAAATAAGTTGTTTTGACCAATTTGAGGCAAGATTGTAAGTAGGATGATATCGACAGGTTTTTAGGTCAATAGCAGTAGGATTTTAGAATAATAATGGTTATGTGTTAAGACAATTGCGACAAATATTTTCAGAAGCGACTCTGTTTTGATAGTGACTGCCATTCAATAGTGATGGAAATAGCAGTTATCTAAACAATAGCGACCAAAATTTAGGTCCATTGTAGTAATGTTTTGAGACAGTAGCGAAAAAACTTGACAATAGTGATTCTGTTTCAATAGTTTCTAGTTTTTCGTGATGGCTGTTTGTTTGATAATTTTGCAAGTGTTGGACGTTTGGTTGGTTTGATGTTTTGGTGATCTGTTTTGATGGAAAGTGATGCATACAACATAAAATCTGAGACCCAATGGTATATTATGAAGGTTATCAATCAATACATCCTAAGGAATAAAGGTATGCTCTTCTTTGTAGGCTTACCTCACCCATGAAGGAGTGATTTTAAATCTAATCTATAGAGGGAACAAATAGGATATATCAAGGAAATGTACCATCTTGATACTCCAAGCCAAAGAAGATTAAATCTTAAGCTTTATGCCTCAACTACAAATATGATGTGGTAAGTAACTTATGGGAATGGTGCTATTCCCATTCACTACTTTGAAGGAAGTTTTGGGAAACTTGGTTGGCCTACAAGACATAAAGTGTTTAACGACAACCGTGAACACTGGACACATGCATCATATGTAAGATAATTAAAGGTTTATCCACTCTATACAACCCATTACATTCGTACAAGGGTAGAGGCACATCATGACACTCCCACCTAGATTTAAGCTACTTTTTTTTGATTTCACAAACTTTATATAGCCCACTGGTAAACATGCTTTTAGGGTTACGAATGAGTTCTCTGTTGTGGGACGTGTCTCATAAGCAGGCCCGTATCTAAAAAATGGGTGACAAAAAAAATATGAAAAGATCCAAAGTGTTTCTCATGATTCAAAGAGAGAAGGACTCAAAACAACACCCTAAACATTTTCAAACAATATTTCAACACCAAGGCTGCAAATCTGCACATTTGTTCACTTTAGGCAATGTATTCCCAAGCCTAAAACATGGGGCATAATTCTAATGGCACTCTATCATTAAAAAATACATGGAATGAGGGAAAATAGATGTATTCAGACCTGTTCCAACATATCCCAAGGATTTCCCAACATACATAATCCAGATCAAGTGCTTGACACCAAGAATCATGCAAACTAGGTCTTGCTTCCACTAGGTGTATTAAGGTGATGAATTAAAAAAAAGAAAGGAAAATTGTCACATACATTCTCAAACCTTTTAAAGTCCCCAAAAACATTCCAACATGGTTCTACACCCTTCCATCAATGAGGAATGCATGGATTGTTCAAAGCAACAATGAACCTAGGGTCTTTTGGACTGTCTACACACAAATGCAAGAAAACATTCATTAGTAACTCCACCAAAATGGAAAAATATGAAATATAATCTAAAGGGTTTTTAGATACCCTCAAAACAAAACCTTTCACCAATTTTTATAGATTTTTTAATGATGAAGTAAAAGATATGGAATTTTCTTGTTCGTTGGAAACCCTAGTTTCTAAACTAGGTAGTCTTCACCAAAAATGCCATAAATCAAACAAAACCCAATGAAAAATGATGAAACCAAGTGAAAATGAAACTAGATTCACATATATAAAATTTAAAATAGGTATCAGGTCTTTATTTTATATATACAATCCGTACCATCTTCCGCAACAGCTTGCAACTTCCACAAAAAACAATCTTATAGGGCTGCCTATGGTAAAATGGCCATAACTTTCTCCAAACTTAATAAAAAACCACCAAACCAATTGAAGATGAAAGATAATTCATTATTATATCATTAAAAATCAATTTAAGATCTTTACAATTTCATAGAGATCCTTACCATGTAAAAGAATAGGACAAAACATTGGAAATTGCAAGAAAATTCAAGTTTTATTTCAAAATTCTTGTTCCATCTACACACACCAACCATTCATTTGAGTTGGTGGATAAAATTTGTGCATGTAACATCCATTTATTCCCCTCAAAAAATCCTAAAACTACCCATTAAAAACTTTTAATTTTTTTTTAAAAAGTTGTCACTTGACAAGAAAAATTGTCATGACAACATTTACAACTTTTGCATTTTTAGACCAGTTGATCCCAAACTTACACAAATGGGTCCAAATCGACAATAATGGTCAAAATGGACTTATTAATATGAAACAACACAAAAGGAAACAAAAACCAAACTTTGACCATGTTGACCATGAAGGTGCTCCTTGGGTGCTCCTGCACCATCTTGTCACCCAAGATCGTCAAAAGACACAGGGGGAGAGGATACACACTTGGATTCCCAATCACGATGGCCACAATAGAAAATTTATAGAAATTTGATTTTAAGCCCAAAATGAGGTGTTTTAAAGATATCAATTTGTGTTTTAAATGCACCAATTTCAAATATTTGAGACTTCAACCAAAATGCCATAAACCAAATAGAAAGTGAATTCCTTTTAAAGCACCAAATGTAAATGTTCAAGTTGTCTTGTTCAGTTTTATTGCACCAAAGGAAAGTGAATTCATTTTACAAGCACCAAATGTAATTGTTCAAGTTGTCTTGTTTAGTTTTATTGTGCCAAAGGAAAGTGAATTCATTTTACAAGCACCAAATGTAAATGTTCAAGTTGTCTTGTTTAGTTTTATTGCACCAAAGGAAAGTGAATTCATTTTACAAGCACCAAATGAAAATTCTCAACTTGTCTTATTCAATTTTAATGCACCTAATAGAAAGTGAATTCATTTTACAAGCACCAAATGTAAATGTTCAATTTGTCTTGTTCAATTTTAATGCACCCAATAGAAATTTAATTCATCTTACAAGAACCAAATGTAAATGTTCAAGTTGTCTTGTTCAGTTTTATTGCACCTAAGGAAAATGAATTCATTTTACAAGCATCAAATGTAAATTTTATAAAAACTGTAAAAATATTTGATGGGAGATATAAAATACTTTCATTTAAGGCTTTTTATGTTTAAAAAGACTTCTTGTTATTGTTAATTGACATGACTGGCGATAGACAATAGATTAACATATTTGCTTATTTTACTTTATGTTTAACTAAATTAGCGAATATTTTGGAAGTAATAACTTATGTTAAATGTGTTGGTTTATGATGACTTTGGATGAGATAATTATTCTGCATTGATCTTTATTACCATGATTGTTTTCCTTTTCATAAGGGTTTTTATCAGGGTATTTTAAAGGTTGATAAGACAGTTAAGCTCTCTATTTAATCATGAGGAATGACTATGCCATAGATGGGCCCTGCTGGATGATGAGTCACTCAAAGTTTGAATCGACTTCTTCATAGTCAGTTGAGGAACTTTTACTTCCAACGCCAATCTGGCATAGTCCTCCTTAGTCCACTTCAGTTCTATTTTAGGTTCATTTTGTAATATGTAGTTGGTCACCCTAAGTTTTGGAAGTTAATGCCATGTTAGAAGCTAATAAGGATATTTTATAAATATCCATATTTCGGTCTTAGTTAGGAGTTAGATAATTTTGCAATCAGAATTTTTGTAATCACAAGCAATACTTTTTTCTGCATTCTACTTTTGATCAATGAGAAGAGAAGCAAGAAGTTAATCAATTCACTGTGTTAAAGGATCTTACCTGAGGAAGAGTAGGGCCTGCTCAACCTTTGGAACGATCTTATGGTATTTTTGTTAAGTGCTGTTATTTTCTGATTCATTAATATTAAATCTGTAGTAGAAACTGATTTTGAATTGTTCAATCGTTGAAACCATCTTCTACCTTAGTAAATGTTAAAATAGGATAATTACTTCTGTTTACAATTACGTTTTAAAGTTTTAGTTTATTATGGTTAAGATCAAATTGTTAGAATGGTTAGATTTGTTTATTAGAAATGTTGAATTGAACCATTAGAATCATTAATATGTTTCTTATATAAATTAGATTTAGATGTTGTTCGAATCGGTTAAAATTGATGTTTGTTTATTAAGTTTCATTAAAGCAATGTTAGGAATTTATGGAAAGATGGAGTTGAAGTCTGTTCAGAATATATTCATGGAGATTAGTCTTTATGCTTTTAGAATAATCATCATTTTCCTGCAATTCATTCTTGCTCTTAAATTAGCATTTACTTTCCAATAATTAAGCTATGGATTTCTTTTGAAGAAAAATATAATTTATTTGAATTCCGTGTTTTAGATTAGGAATTAAAGTAATCATTAATTTTCTCCATGAATTGGTCTAAATCAAAGTCAATAAAGGCAAAATTAAGTCAATAGGATTTTAAATTAGAAGCTAAAATAGATTTAAATCTTAGGAATTAGTCGCTACAGTTTAGCTCTTGAAAGCTCCTGAAGAGCTCCCAAGAGCTCCTGAAAGCTCTTGAAGTAGGCAAAACGATACCTGAAGTCACTGTTTAAAGTGAAAACCCCCCAAAGAATTCGTGACAACTATCCTTATCGCATATTGCTTTGAGACACACCCGGTTCGATAAAATAATTAATTAAATGATGCAAGTTGTGACATCAACGACTTTTTCCATCAATATTCATACAAAAATGCTTTGAAAATTAAAAGCCTTGGACTGTTCGTCAACCCTACAAGAAAATGATTTATTGCTCCCCCAAAAATATGCTATGACCCTACAAGGGCTGCACCAAAAATATTAGACAATCTCACAAAACACAACAATCAATAAGTAGTTAGGGTTAGATACTCTATGAATTCAAGAAACTTTGCAACATTGAAACAGACTCAAAAAACAAGGCAATAACAAACCTGTTACCTACAATAGCGACCTTGTATTTAGTGAGACTGTGGATTTTACAAATGATAACAATGGGATTTAGGTCGATAGCAGTTTTTTTTAGGATGAAAGCAATTTTGTAATGTTAGTTCAAATACCCATACTCAGAAAATCGCAACACGAAAAAGACAATAGTGGCCTTTCTCAATGATAGTGGCCAAATTTAGGTCGATAGTAGTTAGATTTAGGTTGATAGCGGCAAAAAAATAGTGACGATCACGTTCAAATTTTAAGACAAAAATGTTCCAATTAGCAAAAGCGATTCTTGCAAAAGATGTCTGTGATTGAGAACCTACAATTTCTCACTAAACTTAAGGAAAATATTAGAGTTAAGGACCTAGGTCCCACTAGGCATGCCAAAATGTGTAAGGGGGGAATTAGATTGATGAAAATATAGCAATGAAAACAAATAAATTTAAATCAAAGCAAGTCAAATCCCAACCTACTCATAAAATGTGATTGTAAAGCAATAAATTCAATAAGCAATGTTAGCATAAATGATATCATAAATGTATTCGTATTGATAACAGATGTTGGATTTCTTGATCAATACAGAATATCCATTGTTGGAAAAATATTCAAAGGTACTTGTAATGGTGATCTAGAATCTAAGTGTTTTCTCAATGTGCTTCAATAGCTAATTTGGCATGACCTCTCCACAAATTCTCTAGATTATTTGATCATTTGTGAGAAGGATGAAGGTTGTTTTATAGATTTTCAAGTTTTAGATGAACGATCATGATTCGACAATGAAAGAATCAATAGTTGAGAACTATTGAGAGGAAATAGATTGATCAGTTAACTCATCTGATTGATCCAATTAAGGGATTTAATTGGATAATCATTTGAATTAGATTGAATGATTAGTGGGATTGAAGAAATCAAATTGAGTGTTTAGTGCGATTGGAGAAATTAGTGGGATTGGGAAATAGATTGAGAAATCAATGGTCATGATTTATTCAATCAAGATATGTGAGGATGTATTAATTAATTTAATAATTAATTAGTGTTTGAGAGAAACGTGCAAGTTGTATTTTACTTTAATAAATAAAAGGTATCCTTATTTATTGACCATGTTGAGTGATTTTGGGGAAATTGAATAATTGATTTAATTATTAGAATTTGGAGAAGGGAAAGTGGATTAATTAAATTAGTAATGATAACAATTTAATTAATTTAGATGAATACGTAATGTTAGTGACATAATTAAATAATTTATGTTTATTTAATTAATCAAGATAGATAAGGTTAAATTAGGACATTTATTAAATAAATAAGATTTATTTAATTAGTCAGAAATGATGACACAGTGAATTAATTAAACAATTCGAGATTATTTAATTAATATAGGAAAATAGGGTTAATGATGCAAATGATGTTAAAAAGGGCATTAATTATATTAATGAAGTGATATGCAATAGTGATAATGAAAGTGATACCAATAATGAAAAAAATGCAGTTTAGGATATGTGATATGTGTTAAGCCATTTTAAATGTCTAGAAATTCCTTTTCAATATAAACCAAAAAAACTTGAAAATACAATATCCCTTTACCTTTTCATATCTTTATATTACCTATATTTTTACTTTGAGATGATATCTAATAAGATATATTTAAAATTTTGATTTAAAAATATCTCCCTATTCACGAATAAGGTAAAATAATTGCTTTTCATACAAATACAATATTCTCTTACATAATTTAAATGTAATATTCATAAAATCATTTTTTATTTCTAATCAAATGTATTTATTTTTTTAGTTATTATAATTTTGCATAATATCATTTTGACTAGACTATTTAATAGATGGAATAATCCTAGCACTTGTAGGGATTTAATGAGGAAATGATACAATAATTTTCCTATACATTGCTAAACAAGGAGGCCACTATCAAATAACTATGGGTGAACACATTGAAGGAAGAAATCATGGAAGTCTCAAGGTTGCGAGTATTGGGAGAGGAATTTTCATAATGAGAAAATGTCATAATAGAGAGGGATGAGTTTGTGATACCAGGTGAAAAATTAGAATCTTTATCTCAAAGTACTAAATATCTCTCATTACAATACTTATGGGATCCAATAATTATTCATATTATTAAATATTTAACTTGTGAGGGAAGACAATAAATTTTGTACAATATTCATTTTAAGTTGCTTATCCAGCTTCACTATAATTGATTGGTAAATGTTTAATTTTTTGCGCCAATTGTTAAAAATGATGTCAATAAAGTATTGAAAAGGAAAAGCATTTGCATTATCTTACCATTATTTGATATAACTTTTAATAAAGATAAGTTTATGTATTATATTCTCAAACCTATCCTAGGAAGACTTCCTCGAATTGAGGTTCAATAAACCTAAGAGATTTTGGACCAATAAAAGGAGGAACAAATAGTATAAGAGGAGGAGGTACATGTAACCTCTTCCCAACACGTAGCCTCCTCCATCCATACAACCTCACTCATAGCCCTATTCCTTAATATGCACTACATATCTCATGACATGCCATAATATCTAGCCATGCAATTTACCCTAATCATGCAGTGTATTTAGGACATGTATCTTCACCTATCCATAACCATAGTAATGAATATATAACAAAAGCTAATCAACCTATGATATTTATAATACCTTTTTCATTTCCACACAAATATATTATATATGATATTCCATGTTCTTCTTAGTCAATAATGAAATGAAGAATATATCCATCTATCCTCTTAGGCATTAAAGAAACAAAAGGATCCCATCAATCCTATGAGGTTTTCTCATCACCTTAGGGAATAAGGAGTGACATCAAGTAAGACTCCCATAAAGTAAATGAAAGGTGGAAAATTGTTTTGATTCTATGCTTGAGAGATAGAAAAACAATCTTCACTCTCTCATTCAAGAACAAACCCTAGAGATCTCAATGCAAAGGAGAAAGATATCTTGCAATAGGGATGTCCTAGGGGCTAAATATAAACTAATGAAGGGTTCACCACCAAGTTAAGACTTGGAAAGACAAATGAAATGCAAGATGTAATGATAAACCCTAATATGATGCAATGCTTCACTAAATGACCTAAAAATGCAAATGAAACAAAACAGAAAGCTGCAGGATGGAATGTGTGCACTTGGAGATTTGAAGATGACTGGAAGGAGCTTTGAAATGCTTGAAATTTTGATTTTAATGCTAACTGGGACTCATACACCAAGCTAGGTGAATCAGTCCCAAATCTGAATTTCTTTGCAAAAACAAGAATCTAGCAAATGGGTATCCAAATATTTAAAAATATGAATTTTGACCTAGAATGAGACTCATTCACCATAAGTGGTGAATTAGTCTAGTTAAGGTTTTCTAAAACTTCAAGGTCTGAATCTACTCTTCTCATTTTTCTCAATCTGCTTCTTCAAGTTTCTAGATTCGAATCTCTATAAATCAACTTGTAGGTGTTCTCCAATTCTTGATGACAACTTTGAAAATTTTAGGCACTTTGAAAACCTTCTCCAAACTTACTCCTCAATG
The DNA here is from genome assembly GCA_007258455.2 of Sequoia sempervirens. NCBI lineage: Eukaryota > Viridiplantae > Streptophyta > Pinopsida > Cupressales > Cupressaceae > Sequoia > Sequoia sempervirens. The sequence goes on along the minus strand of VDFB02000017.1, from coordinate 118,382,091 downwards.
TGTCTTCAATCTAAACCTACAAATAATACACTAAAGAGAGGGAAAAATGTTGTTTTATTAGTGGAAAAGGGGTTTTCCTTGGTCAAACCTTGTTTTGGTAATCAAACCTTGAAATAGAATGAAATAGGAATGAAGAATGATGAATGAACAAAACAAGATATTGCAACTCGCCAAAACCTAGCAATGAAGTGATGCAAACATGTATGAGGTGGCTCCAATGGATGTAGACCTTAACTCTTGCTAGAATATGATAGATCTTGAATGAAATGCTGGCTTGAATCATAAAAGCCTACATCACAGTTGTGAGATCAAAAGAAAACATGATGCATAAAATATTTGACATGATACTTGATGCTTGAATAATGCTCTAATTTTTTTATAATTTTCCCTTGTATGTTCTTGTGAACTCAAAATTTCTATAAGGATGCTCATTCAACTTGCTAGGTGATCTCTTAAATGCTTAGGTGAAAATGAGTGAAAGAACCTTGTATTTATACTTTATGTAAGAATTCCCAAAATTACAACACTACAGGCTGCCATTAGACCTAGGAGGATAAAATCCTGCCAAAAATTTGAATTAATTTTAATTTTGGGCCACATGGACTCATTCACCCAACATGGCGAATGAGCCATTAGGCATAATTTATGGGACCATTTTTAAAAATGCTTAGAAAGGTGTGAAACTAGGTTTTGGACCCAAAAACCTAGGTGGTACTCATTCGCCCAAGGTGGAAAATGAGTCCTAGATCACTAAATATGGGCCATTCAACCTGAAACACCTGAATTATGATTGGATATTGATTTGTGTCAGGATTGTCCTTGAAAAGATGCATTAAATGGGGCTTGTGGATGAAAAATAAGGTCAATTAAAGCATAAAGGGGGCCAATTATTAATGAAAAACCTAGAAAAGTGTGAAAGTGTGTTACAACACTTTACAACACTTCATATAAGGTAGGATTAAGGTACATTTTGGTTAAAAAGAGGTTTATTAGGTTTAGTTAATTAATAAAACCTTAGAAAAGTGTGAAAGTGTGTTACAACACTTCACAACACTTTAGCAAGGTACAATTTAAATTCATTATTTCACAAGTGCCTAGGACCTAATGTGAGTGTGTTAAGCACATTACAACACTAAGTCAAGGAATTATTAGGCTCAATTTTACAAGGAGAGTCCAAACAAGTGTGAAAATGTTATCGACGACATTTTTCAATAGTACATTTAGCCCCCACTTTAGTGAGAGGATGAACTTGCTTTAGAATCATACTAAAGTAGACAAACATGCATCAAGAGGGGTCTAAGTGCACTCATTCTAGTAAGATAGGATGACAATGATCAAGAGGGGTGATCAAGCCCCCAAGATCAAGATCCCATGGAAAACCAACATAGGCAGAAATGAACAAACATGGAAATAATATAAAGAGCTTCATAAAGGCACCAACATACATTGCCAAAGACAAAGATAAAAGTAAAACAAAAAAAGGGGTGGATCAAGCTTCAACTGTTTATCCATCGTGACGTGGATCAGATCTAGGCTATTTGTTTGAAAAATGCAAGCTCACTCTGAGGCAATGAAACTTCAGGCTGTCTACTGGGTGAGGATCCGAAAGAGGTGAGACACATACACACATGACCGATATGCACTCACACTCACACATGAGTGTCTAAGGGAAATTCATGCCTCGGTTGGCCTTCCTGTTAAACCATACCAAAGTTATACCTCCTGATAACTTTAATAAAGCACCACACAAAAGTGACCTTCGAGCTTCATGAGAAAAGAAAAACTTCATATGCTTGGAGCTCATGAACAATGAACTTTGAGCTTCATGAGGAAAGCAAAACTTTATATGCTTGGAGGTCATGAACAAACAAGATGGCTCTACAAGCATGCAAAGTGTATTATTTAAGGTGGCCATATAACTGAAAATGCAAATGCAACAATAAGGAATGTTCAAGGAAGTCTTGCTTAGTTCATGCGAGGTCTTTAATTTAGGGAACATTGTGCCTAATTTCTCCAAGAGAGGACTATCAATGAATAGAAGATTCATAAATTAGGGGATGTGATGTGTCGCATCAAGCCACTAAGAGGAATATAATATGATGAGAGAGATCATGCTCTTGAAAGACATCACACACGATGTCATCCACAAAGCAAAAAACACATCGTATAAAGTAAGAAGACTACACCATGAACCATGAAAAATAAAAATGTAAAAGAATAATGCCAATGTATGCCCCCACTTTAAATAAATTTCTAAACACCATACTGTGAGCAATTACTTTAATGTAGCAAATGATAAATTCTAATAATAAAAAAGGACATAAGAGTTAACTTGGAAAGCCCTATGCCAAGTCATATGTTTCCAAGTAGAGCTACATAATGCAAAAGAAAAGGGAGGGGTTTCCCACAAAATTAAAATCCAAACACGTAAGGGATCTATGGATTTGGGGTCAGTATGTTCTTGCTACAATATTTTAGAGAGCTTGGAACTATCATCATTCCCCAAAATACATATAGAACTGGAAGAATGACACAAACAGAGTGAAAACAACGAAAAAACTTTCGAGTCAACATGGAAGAGACATGAATGTCTTGATGTTTTGCGTCATCCCCAAAAGGAAACACAAGACAAAGAAAAAATATAAAGAAAAACTTTTGGGTCAACATGGAAGAGACATGAATGTCTCGACACCTTGCATCATCCAAAAAATCAAAACAAAAGACAAAGAAAAGAGATAAAGAAAAGCTTTTGGGTTAACATGGAAGAGACATGAATGTCTCGATGCCTTGTGTCATCCCTAAAAGGAAAACACAAGACAAATAAAAAAAGATAAAAGCGAAAAAGATGTACGACATAGAGAAGAATGAAGGTACAAATAAAGGAATGCCAAAAAGAGAGAGATGCATCAAACATAACATCACAGGGGATCACATTACACACATGCAATCACACAATAGAAATAATGTAAAAGACTATTAGGGCACATGAAAGTCAACCTATGAGTAGGTTTTCCACATCCCAATCATGTTCATCATATACAAAAGGTAGAAAACTAGCCAAAGAAACAATAGCAAGTGCCGAACTAGGGCCATCACCAGGTTCAACACTCTTCTTAGGAGAATTTTCGTTTAAGCTCATGGAAGAGGAAAACAATGTATTCAATTCATTATGTACCTCTTTGTCAATTTTAGCAACTTCCTCATCATCATCTACATTAATCATAATAGGAGGTTGAATGATAATGTCTAAGGAAGGGTTCAACTCTTGTTGTGGTTGTGTTATAAGATCTTTTTGTTTCAACAAAGGGGGAGGCTTGTCATGCATTGCTTCAGTCAAGTTTGGATTTTAATTTTCTTTGTTTATTTCTTCATGTAGCCTGCAAGCAAGGGCATACAGTCTATGCTTACGCTCTCTAGAACCTTCATTTATTTTAGTATGATTTTCAAGTTGGGTTTGTGTAGGAGCAAGATGATAAACCATAGGTTTCTTTTCTTCCCTAAGGGGAGGAATAGAAGGAACCATGAGAGGTTGTTCAACCACTTTCTCTTTGACTTTGTAAACTTGTTTTATTATAGGAGGTGTGATAGGGTTGTTTTATTGTATCTTGGTCTTTTGTAGGAAGTAGGTGAAGTTTATGTCTTAGGTTGGTCTTGGTCATTTGGAATTTCTTTAGGTTCAATCATGGTTTCATCAAGGATGGTAGGTTTGGTGGTAGGTTGAGACATGTTTCAGAGGGATAATTCTGCTATTTTCTTTGCCTTGAACTTTTGATAGGATAGGAAAAAGAAGTCTTCTCATCATTTTATAGGTTCTATAGGCTCGGGCCAAAAGAAATCTAAGGAAAAGTTTCCACGAGGATAAAGGGTTAAAGCCACTATGATGGACGGTGAAAATTTCATTGTCAAAGGGAAACTTTAAGCATTTATGTACGATTGAAGGGACTACATTCATTTCATGAATCCAAGGTCACCCTAAAAGAAGATTATATGAAATATTATCAAGCATTACATGAATAGGGGTCTGCAAGGTAGCTTTTCCAGCTGTAATAAGTAAAGTAATCACACCCAATGGTTGTTTTCCTATGTTATCAAATCCACGAAATGAAAAGGAATTAGGTTGTGTAACTGAGGGTAATTTCTAGGGTATTAGATTAGATCAATTAAATCAAAGTAAAATGATAAAAACCCAAAGTAGCTACAAAACACAATGGAAATACATGAAAGAACGATTATACCTGATCGCCGAAGTCTCCATGATTCATTTTTGTAGCACCTTCTTACTTGCTGGATAATGTGGCCCTCAGATTTGTTGTGCGAGCAAAATCTGAAATTTGTCTAAGTCCTACAACAAGCTTTGAAGGATTTTCTATGTCTAAATGCCTATGTCTAAAACAAATTCCAAAATTGATCAAATGACTATATCCAATACTAAAATTGCCTATGACAATAAAGTGTGAAAGTAAATGCCTATAATCACTATGCAAAATGTCAGCATGTGCGTGTGTAATCAAAAAGTGAGAAGAAGATGGAATTTTATAGAAAATGCCATTTCGAATGGACGGACGAGATAAATTAATGACAAGAATCTAAAATGAGCGATCCAAATTAAATCTGAGAATCCCTAATTAGGGTTAGGGAAAATTCATTAATCGAACGATCATAATAAAATTGGATCAACGGTGGAGAATAAATGAGACAAATTAATTAAAGAATAAAGATTTTTGAAAAATCAAGAAGATAAGATTGCCTGATTTGCAAGATTAGAAAAATCAAAGAGATAAGATTTGGACTGAAGATCAGATTTGGAAAATCAAGAATCTGCCCGATTACTTGATTTTTAGAAGATTAGATACCAATTTGAATTAAATTAATTCAAGTTATGGATTTTGAGAGATAATAAATAATCTTTTCAGATTATTTATCAAAAAGGACTAACAGTTAAGATTGAAATGACATTTTAAATAATTTAATTTATTTAAAATGAGAAGAATATTAAATTGGCAATTAAATAATTAAATTTAATTATTTAATTTAGAAGATAAAATTAATTAATTAAATAAATTAATCAATTTATTTAATTAAGACAGTCAGTGACGTATTAAATAAATAAATGTAATTCATTTATTTAATAATCAGGAAGAATTAAATCAGAAAAGGAAATTAAATAAATTAAGAAATTTATTTAATTAAAGAAAGACAGACAATTAATGTATTTAATAAATAAATAAAATTTATTTATTTAATAATCATGAAGAATCAAAGGATATGAATTAATTAAATGTCTTAATTATGCTAGGGACGAAAATGGTAAAAATGAAGCTTGCAGGCCTAGGTCATTTTAGGTGTCTACATTTTGCCCCTCTTTGTCATAATGTCGCTTGTCGCATTGTGACAAAGAAAATAAGCCAAGAATATGCCCCAGCGAAGGTACGGAGTATCATTGCCCCCTCGGGAAATTTTTAAATTTTGGGTTGACGACAGAAAAATTTGCAAAGGGTCCCGATAAATCAATTTGATGACCAGAAAAACAACGACGCAGTCGGTTTCGGATTCTGACATGTTTAAAGCAACTTACGAGGAAGTTAAAGGTGTTCAAATGAGCCTCCAGTATTGAACTTGTTTGAAAAATGTCATTTTGACCTTATAAATAGGTTGACAAAGGGGTTAAAGTCAATTCACTTTTACTATTTACCTTGCAAAACTTGAGAGCTCAGAGCGAAAGGCACAGCAGTGAGGATGGTTATTCCAGTGTCAGAGCACCATGGGGAGATTGTGAGGACTTTCAGACGGCTAGAGGGCTCAGAGCCGGCGGTATGTACCCTTAACTTACTTTGTCATTTCATCATTTTGCGTGTCATTTAATGCTTTCTAGGATAGTCAACGTTTGCGCCGCAATGCATATGCGTTCACGTAAGCCACAATTGCCTTCGCGTTCGACGCATTTGATGCGTCGCGATGCAAGTGCCAAGACCAAATCAATTGCACCGATGTTTTGCACCGCATTTGATAATTCGTGTGACACAAGTGACTTATTGAGTCGCATGTGACGGCTGGAATGCCGCAATCATTATTTTGCAACGCAATTGCTATGTTGAATGTCGCAATTACAAGATCGTGTCGCATTCGGCATGTTGCGACGCATTCACAAAATTTCATGACGCAAATGTCATATCAAGACGCAATTGACATATTGAGACGCATTTGATGTTTTGAACGACGCAGTTGTCTTTTCGCGACGCAATTGCTTGGTTGCGACACACTTGCCTGTTTCTTTAATAAAACTTGTTTTGATGTTTGCGTAACCTTAGTTGCTTTTCATGATGTTTGACAGTTGTCCAAAAAGTGCTGATGCAGTGTTCATCTTGTTGCAGAGGCAGCTTGCCCCTATTTATACGAGAGAGAGCAGACCAACCACCTTTGGGTTTTCTGATTAGTTGGGCCCGCGAGAGTGGCGACGGTTGATGCATCTGGGACTATTCTATGCTGCGTTCATGCCTGCCATTCGGGCAAACAGGGGTCTGTTGACGATGTTGTATGAGCGGTGGCACTCCGAGACCTGTTCCTTCCACCTGCCAACAGGTGAGGCCACCATTACCTTGGAGGATGTCTATCGGATTCTCCGAGTACCTATTCGAGGGGAGCGGATTGTCTATGATCCGCGGTATGGCGAGCAGACCTTCCGTGCTTATTATCGAGATCAGGGTGCTGGACTGGGTATTTAGGGGTATGAGATCTGATGGGAGTTCCTGGCAGAGCACTATGGGCAGTTCGATGCATTCCTGGCGACTATGATCATAGGTATCTTGATTCCTGACCGGTGAGGACATGGATTTCTGATTGGTTGGGGAGACGTAATGGTTGGCATGAGACGGGACATGACAGTTTATGCGTGGGGTCCCTGTTTGCTAGGGATGCTTTACCATCAGCTTCATGACGTTGCATACAGGAGAGGAGAGAGTATCTCCTGTGGTACCACTTTGATGATGATCTGGGTGTGGGAGCACATTGCCATCTTCCGCCCTCCCATTGACAGACCGCAGCTAGTCGAGGGGATGCTCTACTCTTACTACTACACCGGTGCGCTACAACAGACCCATATGGGCGAGACAGGGTGGTGGTGGCACAGGATTGACACCATGGTGACATTCATCTGGAGGCCGTACAAAGATTGTGAGGCATGGGACGATGAGGGCGAGCACCTCAGCTTCTGCAGGTAGTATAGGTATCTTATTGGCAGGACAGTGCAGACGTCCTTGATTATCGAGATGTACCTTCCACAGCGTGTCCTTAGGCAGTTTGGGGAGCAGTAGGATGTACCCGTGGGGATAGCAGAGTATGCCAGATCTTCCCGAGAGTATGCGTGGGGGCCAGCCATCCCAGTGGCATTCGCTGAGCAGCAGATAGACGGGCTAGTAGCCTAGGCCTGGGGTTGGAGAGGAGGAGCAGCGGATCCTGGTACGATGCCGGCGTATGATTTATGGTGGCAGGCACGCAGACCCGTGCCATTGACAGATCCTGACGGGCCAACACCAGTGGATAGGCGATTAGTTATTCCCCGGGTGCCACGAGCCAGACGAGGTGGCTGAGGCAGAGATGGAGGCAGAGGTAGAGGCAGAGGCAGGGATGGAGACGGAGGTAGGGGCGAAGACGGAGGCAGAGGTGGGGACAAAGGCTGAGGTGGGGACAGAGGTAGAGGTGGAGCCAGAGGTGGGGATGATGGCGGAGATGGCCGGAGGCGGAGGCGAGACGGTCAGGCACAGGGCCGGAGGGTGTGACAGCGCATAGCGAGGGTAGCCCTAGATGCTATCCCCGAGGTCGATGAGGAGGGGGAGAGGGAGGAGCAGCCCAGACAGGAGGGAGAGGGTGAGGAGAGGCAGGAGGAGAGGCATGAGGGGGAGGCAGAGGCAGAGAGGCACGAGGAGAGGCAGGATGAGGTAGAGGTTAGAGGACAGGAGGAGGCAGAGGTTAGAGGATAGGAGGAGGAGGTGGACGTGGGAGGACAGGATGAGGAGGTGGAGGTGGCGGGATAGGAGGAGGCAGAGGTGGCAGGCCAGGAGGAGACAGAGGCCGATGACGATGATGAGGAGGATGATGCCATAGATGAGGCTGAGAGACTACTCTGATGGCAGATGGTGGAGGGAGAGGAGGAGATACCGTCCACTTCAGGGTTGCCACCAGATGCCACAGTAGATCAGAGGGTGTTAGACCTTCAGCAAAGATTGGATGCCAACTTGGCACAGGTCAGGTAATTGCAGTCAGCACTAGAGGTAGCCCGTGTAGAGCAGGATCAGGCGGTGATCCGCTAGCAGGATGCGGCCCAGTGGTGTACGGAGTTCGTGACTTTATGTTCAGGATCCATGGGGGATATGGCCCAGGAGTTGGCCAGGGTTAGCACGAGACTGGGGCAGTACAGGACTCTATATGAGCAGGCAGTGCCACCAGAGTGGCGGGACCCTACCTTGTCCCGGTTACAGTTGAGGACAGGCAGTAGACACAGGTCAGGCAGTGGCAGTGGTACCAGGAGTCATACCAGTGGTGGAGGGTCTACCTCGACAGGACACACTTCAGGGCACAGGTCACATCACTCGCTCCGGCATACTCCTAGTCCTAGGTCGACTGGTTCAGTACATAGATTAGCACATGTACAACCACCAGTTGGTGATCCATCTATTGTTCAGAGTCAGGCAGCAGTGACATCACAGATGTCCTTTACAGTTGAGATGGCACCATCCTTTGCAGCACCGTCAGTGGCACAGGCATAGGTTGTGACAGTTTCAGCGCAAAGGTCAGTACAGGATCAGCCGCCAGTGATAGATCCGTCTATCTCCCAGAGTCCGATAGCAGTGACCTCACAGATGTTTGCCACCATCAGGATGATACCCTCACTCGCGGTTCCATCAGTATCACAGACAGAGGCTGCTATAGGACCACCTATTACTTTAGAGCTAGTGACAGGGTTACAACCGCCACATTCTTCGCCTCGAGGGGGTGATGAGAGCCTACCCTAGGGGCATACTTGTATTATGACACACTATGTATATTATTTGAGCCTGCGAGCTCCATTTTTGGGATATCCCATGATTTTATCCTGTGACATTGTACCTTTTTGAGATGATAGTATATGATGATGCAGTTTTGATGCGGCCTACATGTGTTATGTGATGCTCTTTGCTTTATGTATTATGACATGTATGATGCATGATTTGTGATGTATCATGTATGTGATATGATGCCTATGTGTAATTTTTGATGCCATGATAATGCAATGCTTATTTATATGACTATGTTAATGATGTGCATGATGGATTTAGTAAAAGATGCAATGCTGATGATTATGTTAATGCAATGTTTGCGATTATGTATATGATTTAATGCCATGGATGATATATGTATGGACCTAATGCAATGTTTATATGTTCATGTATGCACTTATGTTTTTTGGATGTCACAGGATATCATCATGAGATGGACGAGAGAAGACGATGAGGCTGATGAGAGAAGATGACTAGATCGAAGAAGAGAAGATGACCAAACTAATGAAAATGCATGTTAATTCCTAGACCAAATCCTTCAAAACTTTACCATAGGACATTAGTATTTATTGCTCTTAATCATCATTGGGTAGACTATTGTAATGGCCGAGAAACACCATGATATGACATAGATCAAGGTGTGCAAGGTTGTACCATCACGTAAGATGAACAGTCACAAACAAGGATGATCATGACTCATACTAGGAGCGTGCTTGCCCCAGTCTTTTTGCCATAATCAACCACATGCAGAAAAAAAAGACTAGGAAAAATCATGAAACGTCGCTGCTTCTCTAAATCCTGTTTCCAGGTCATCCTTGAGAAACTAGTAGCATGATTGTCAAAATAAAAAAATAAAGTCCCTATCATGATATGTCGTTGCTTTTCTAAATCCCAGAATCAGGACCTCGCTGAGAAGCTAGTATTCATGTGTGTCAATTGTCATGCTACATCGCTGCTTCTCTAAATCCTGCTTAGTGGGATCTCGCTGAAAAACTAATAACATGATAAAAGATCAAAATACAATTGTCAAGTGTTTGCCAAGTGCGTCTGGATATCCATTGTTCTGATGTCAAGATGCCATGTTTGATAATGTCGAGATGTCGAAATGTTTAAAGTTTTGATGACCTTGGAGAATGTCGAGACTTGGTGAATTCAGGAAGGACACATCCTGAATAATGCCGATGCCAAGAGGATTTGATCCCTAATGGTCGTAAGGGGTCCCTCAAAATAATGATGATGCCTAGGAAGGACACATCCTAAGGCATAAATGACAGAGTTGGTTCTTCAGAAGGACACATATGAAGAATACTTATGTCAGGATGAGTGATTTTTAGATGTCAAGAGGATAACTCAAAATGTCGAAATGACGATGACGACGCCTAGGAAGGACACATCCTAAGGCGTAAATGACAGAGGTTATCATTCAGAAGGACTCATCTGAAGATAAACTAAAATTTGACAGTTTGACTGATTTATGATGATTTGACTTGCTTTGACCGAGTTTGACTTGTGTTTGACTATATGTCGATATTGCCTTGATGATATGAGTGATGTGCTGATGAGATTGCCATGCTGAATAAATGATTGTTTTACTTTGTTTTAGGAGTTGTCCCATGTAGAAAATGATTGGAAACTTTTGACTTGTGTGCCCGTGTAGTGCCATGAACCCTAATGGACTGACCTAGTGTGGCCTTGGGGGCTCATCGACAGATGGCCTTGCCTACGTCATACACTCAGAGACCTCGTAGTTCGACACGACCAATGACTTTGCCTTGATGACCAAAGATTGAGCCATGATTTTATTTTGACAAACCTAAAAGGACTGACCTAATGTCTTGGGGACTCAAAATGTGAGTCTTGCCTACGTAGCAAATGCGCAGAGACAACGTAGTTCGGACAATGACATGGACCGATTGACCTGATTGACTTTTGACAAGAGATGACACTGCGTTTGCGCTTGATGTTTTTTGTTTGTGGTTTTCTTTAGGACGTTTTATGATTTTTAGGTCTTTTTTCAGGACATTTTGCGATGTTTTTGTCTTTTTTTAGGACTTTTTGTGATGTTTTTGGACTTTTTTCAGGACTTTTTATGATGTTTTTGTCTTTTTTCAGGACTTTTTATGATGTTTTTGGACTTTTTTCAGGACTTTTTATGATGTTTTTGTGATCATATGTGACATCCACTGCAGTTGCATGATAAATTTTTTTCCCCCAGTCAAGTCTAAGACTTAGCCATTTGCAAGGAATATGGTCGGGATGCTGTTGACTTGCTAGACGGACAGTCGTCAGGACTTGATGTCAATCGTTTATCCACTAGGACAGGTAGGGTAGGAAGTGGTGGTGATTTGCAGAATGATGGCGAACATACCTTTCATCCTAGGCCAAGTTTAGACAAAGTGCCAGTAGATGGCAGAGCAATGATTGATTACGCATGGCGCCTGTTTTCCAGGTTTTCACCATGGTACTTGTCCAAAGCACCTGTTTACCAGGTTTTCACTATTGAACGAATCATTTTTCTCTTTACTATTTTCATGATTTTTTTTTGATTTTTTTTGGTGCCACCAAGACGCCTGTTTGCTAGGTTTTCATCAGGGTGACGATTTTTATCATTTTTCAATTTTTTTGTATTTTATGGCTTTTAGCTCCATCCTCTGATGCTATGCGTAGAACTTTCAGAGATGTAAACTATTGATGGGTTCTGTCAACTATTCCCCATCTAGAGTTGCCAATTGATATGCCCCAGAACCAAAGGAAGATATGATAATATAGGGACCCAGCCAGTTTGGTTCAAACTTTCCCGGCTTTTCTCTGTCTGCTTGATTCTTGGGGTTCTGCATGAGAACTAGGTCGCCAATGTCAAACTTTCTAACCATAACCTTTTTATTGTAGCTGCGACAAAGGCGGTTCTAGTATGCTTGGAGATGATTAAGTGAGTTTTGTCTTCTTTCTTCCAGCATTTCCAGCTCATGCAAGTGTGATTGTCGGTACTCCTCTTCATTAGTTAGACCCTTCAGGGAGACTCATAGCGAAGGAATTTCGACCTCAATGGGTAAGATGGCTTCAGCGCCAAAGACTAGGGCGAATGGGGTGGCTCCTGTAGGTGTACGAATGCTAGTTCGGTAAGCCCACAGAGCAGGGTTAAGTTGTATGTGCCAGTCGCGGCCAGCGTCATTGATAGTCTTTTTTAGAATTTTGACAATGGTTTTATTCGACGCCTCAGCTTGGCCGTTTCCTTGGGGGTAATATGGAGATGAAAAGTGGTGTTGGATATGGAATCGCTCACATAACTCACGTACGTCTTGGTTTTTGAACGGACGTCCATTGTCAGTGATGATTGACTGCGGAAGGCCATACCGGAAAATGATGTAGTTAAGGATGAACTTCGATATTTGTTTGCCGGTAATATATGTCAATGGGATGGCTTCAATCCACTTTGTGAAATACTTGGTGGCGGTGATAATGAATTTATGGCTGTTGGATGGATCTTACCCACGAGGTCGAGTCCCCATTGAGAGAAGGGCCAAGGAGAAGTAATTGGCCGGAGTTCTTGTGCTGGAGCATGGACCAGGTCACTGTGTGTTTGACATTTGTGACAAGTCCTGACATATTCAATTGCATCTTTTTCCATGGTCGGCCAATAATACCCAAGTCTCGTTAGTTTCTTAGCCAGAGTAGGACCACTCAAATGAGATCCGCATATACCATCGTGCACTTCTCGTAAGGTCGTACATGCTTCGTCGGTGTCAAGACATCTAAGGAGGGTATCGTCGAAACTATGGTGGTATAGGGTGTCACTATGATAGCATATCTTGCCCGATTTTCTAATGAAGGACTTCCTTTGGTTATTGAATGAGGTTCGATTGGAAGGTTTGGGATTTTAGGTATTAGTAAAATGTCAGATGCAAGAGTTAGGACCAACAAGTTAAGCAAACCATTTAGACTCACAGGATATCATATCTTTGAGGTATCAAAAGGCGTTACACTAAGAACTCAGAGTGTGACACATTTTAGGGATGTCAAGAGAACTAATAGTAGCCATTCGTCATTTTGCCTTATTACATTCCATGGGGATTTTTTCAAAAAGAAATCAATTGGAGGTATGTGAAACTATCCACCATCCTCTTGTGGGGAAGCAACTTCGTCTTTTGTTTCATAGTCATCATTCCTTGGTTGATCTTGGTGGAGTCCACGAATACAAAGCGTCTAGATTTTCCATTTGATTACTTGACTTGAGACTGTGACTAGTGCTTCATATTGACAATGTTATTTGTACAAAGGAAACTGATTCACAATGGCTTAGAATTGAATCACATTAGTGTGATAAGCAGATTCCGGTATCACGAGCCATGACCGATATGAGACCATCAAAATATAAGCTTCCATGGTCTTCTTTGGTTACTTGCATGAAAAATGGACTCATCGGAAAATGGAGTTATAATGGATGGGTGACTTGGTCGGTGCATCACGCTGAATTGATCTGCTATTACTTGCCCTTTGTGCCTTGCCCTCAACATATTGTATGTCATACTTGTAGTATCGCGGCCCATTTTTCAATAGGCACCATTTAGTAGAAACCGACTTGAAAATGAATGACTGATGGATCAACTGTAAGCCAATTGTGTCGATGAAAGTGAGCATATAATGTCTTAGTTTTTAGGATGCAAAGACAATAGCAAGACATGCACGTTCAATGTATGTGTAGTTCAACTCATAGCCTATCAGTGTGCGGCTGATGTAATAGATTACTCTTTCTTTTCCTTCATGATCATTTTGGGCCAGCAATGCCCCCGGTGCTGAACTAGTAGTCGAGATATATAGAATCAACGACTTTCCATGAATGGGCGGCATGAGAACTGGTGTTGAGAGGAGGTAATCTTTGATTTGGAAGCCTCTTGTTTGTCTTCCATACAAAGGGATTTTGAGCAGAATCTTTGGAATGGGTGACACTTATCTGCCAATTGGGCTATGAAACACCAAATAGATTGTAACCTACCTTGTAGAGTTCTTAGCTCACTGATTCCTTTGGGTGGAGGCATGTCTATAATGGCTTTGACCTTTGCTAGATCAACCTCTATGCCTCTTTGGGAAACTATGTATCCCAAGAGTTTTCCTGATGTGACCCCAAAAACACACTTCTTAGGATTAAGCCGAACTTTGTACTCTTCAAGTCTCTTGAAAATTATGTAATTACCTTCGTGATCTTTCAGCGCTTTGTTTGTGAGGATTATCACATGTCTCCCATTGGCAGCATCATGTCATGAAGTGGTGCTTGGCCTTTGATATGTAGCACACATTTTGAGACCAAAAGGTATGATGTTCCAAGCAGTATATTACCCATAGGCAAGTAAAATGCCGTTTTGTGTTGATCCTCGGGGAGCAATCACGGATCCTGAATTATATAAGCAGAAGAGAGCCATCAAGGGATAGCATCTCACTCTGTAGGTTGGAGTCAACTATGATGATTTGATGTTGGGCAAAAGGAAAGTGTCGCTGGACATGGCACCTTCCGGATCGAGAAATGCGGTACATACGAATTAGCCCATTTGGTTTTGTCACCGGCACTAGGTTGGAAATCCATTTAGCATAATCTATAGACCTTATGAATCTAGCATCCAGTAATTTCTTTAACTCGACCTTGACCAATAGAGCAACTTGGGGATGCATCTTGCGCAACTTCTGCTTGACTGGTTTAGCATTGGGTAATAGTGGCAGATGATCACGAGAGCAGGTTCAAAGGTCCAATCCTAGCATATCAAGAGCCGCGGTGGGTTTTGGTGCGAAATTATGGTTTTCTCAACCGTGGTCAATGATGCAACAAATAGGACCATCTTGGGGTCTTCTATAGGTGAAATGTTATCCTCTATTGTGTCCTCAATAAGCATGGCCGATTTCTCTTGTTGCACAGGGAGAAAGTCCAGTCCTCCATCTTTAGGCGCCTCAAAGAGGTTTTCACCCATAGATTCATCCTTTATTTTTACTATTTTATCGTCAGAGGTGCCTTCGGTTTTGCCGGAGGCGTTTACTTTTGTTTTATTTTACTTTTCGCGACTAAGGAACAGTCTCGTAGAAATTATCGCAGTCGATCTAAATCAATGGAAATTCTGGATTTGTGGTCCCCACTGGGTATTCCTTCTCGTAATCCCATGAATTCAGCTATTGCCTCATCATTTTGAAATGTGTCCAGAACTGGCGGTCCTTGTTGGTCCCAATCGACTAGTTCAGGGTAAACTAAAGAAATGCCATCGTCAAGGCTAGTGAATTGGGGTGAGGACGCGGACAGCATGCAGATGGATTCAGTAATGTTGTAAATGAGGTTATCATCATTAGCTTTCGACATCGGACTCTATCAATGTTCTCCTTCACTAGTGTCATATTCGTTATCAAAATAAGGAGTGAAGGTTTTAGAGCCATGGTTGTCAATGTCATCTGATACCTCGGATGGATTGGATTGATGGGGTTCAGATGATAGGTGTTGTATGGCATGGGAAGTGGTAGTGGGACTTTGACTATTTGGTGCCTGTTCAATTTTGAATGTTGCACTTGAAATGAACGTTGGAATTGAGTTCACTGGTTCAACGAGCAAATCATCAAGACAACGATCGCGGGTCGTTAGAATAGAATTCCATTCATGGGAATTACATTTCGGTGAGGGTTTCAAACGGTCTGGCTGTCGGAGAAACATGTACTAGCTCGACGAAGGTCGGTACGTGGAAGGTAAAATGGTAGCCGTGAGTCCAGGCCCTAATCCGAGAATGCTGGAGATTTGAAGAAAGTTTCTGCTAATGGGTTTCCCTTCAACCAATTTTATCTTTTCCTAGGCCGGTAGTACCATCGCCAGCCTTGCCTTCATGATGTCGCAACAGCTACCATATATTTGAGCGGTAGTAAGGGTATTAGCTAGGCATTATCATGGGTCAAAAATCACGTGATGTCATGAGTCTTCTCACTCCGTAATATACATGATAAAAACTATATTGGTGGAACTTGGAAAGGTTTCACGAGGGTTCCATTCACGAAACCATAAGTCGACCATAGTCAGCGGAGACACAGAGGTCATTGTTACATGCTATATCTTTGTCGCGGTTCCGTTATCATGGCCCGAGATGCCGTTGACGGTGGATTCACTCTTAAGAACTGGTGGAAGGTGGTGGTATGGCATGAATTAGGCGGATGTGGAAGATGGCGTGAGTGTTTGTACAATATTGGAGAGAGATTACCGAGGGATTATAGAGTATATGGATTCCGCCGATGACATCGAAATGGAAGCGGGCATTGGTGGTGTAATGGGGGCGCTTTTTGAAGTAGGAATCCATGGATAACCCTAGCAATATGTTATACGATAGTTCCAAATCTAGGACCTTGCAAGTCATGTCCATGATAACCGGTCCCACTCTGATTGGGAGAGAGATAACACCACATGAAGAGCATTCCTCGTCATTGTATGCTTTGATCACTATACTTTTCGTTGGGTCTACACACGCATCAGAGAACCCTAGAGCTTTAACCAATTTGAGGGAGCATATGTTCAATCCTGCTCCGCCATCTACTAAAACCTGTTTAACTTTGTGCTTGTGGACAAAAGTTTCTATGTGTAATGCGTCATTGTGGTTGGTTTTATGTGATGAGTAATCTTGATCCGAGAAGGTGATGTGGTGCGACGTAGTGAGATATCCCACCATAGTTTCAAATTGATTGACATTGATGTCCTTAGGGACCGACGACTCTAGGAGAGTTTTGTCTGAGATTTATTTGTCTTGGGGAGAATCACGAAGCAGCTCAAGGATAGATCTTCTTGTGAGGAGTCTCCCTATTTGGTGTGAGTTCGGGCGACAGGGGTTTCCCTTCTTTGTATGGTTAGGACCGATTTTGGCTATTTAGCGGGTGGTCGCGAGGTTGCTTGATTGTTTAGGGGCCAGGGCGTTATGGTGATTTTAGCTTGTCGGTAAGGAGGTGGACCAGCTATAGTGACCTTGCCATTGCGAGTTGTAGTATTACAGTGGGGCGCTTTTCTAACCGTAATGGTATTGATGTATTCATTTTTAGTTCGGACATTGTTTATAATAGGTCCACCAGAATAGTCGTACTTGACTCGGGCGAAGTTAGCTTGATTCTGTGGACCTAAAGTGGAAGCATTATGAGAACCATGGTCCTGCAGTGGATTCTTGTGGATAGTATGATCTGAATTGGAGGTGAATTGCGATCCACCTACTTCGATGGTGCGATTTTTTGATAAGATCCTGTATTAGGTTTTTCAATTGTCGACAGTTAGAGGTTGTATGTCCTTTTGCTCGATGGTATTCACAAAGTGCATTGTCATTCCACCATGCTGGTTTGAATTGTCCTGGGTCATATGGTTTTATTTCCGGTAGTGTGATGACCCCATGCTGGAGGCATTTCTTAAGGACTTCTTCAATGCGTTCACCCAAATGGGTGTATGTGCGACCTCTAGGAAATTGTCTCATTTGACGGTATTTTCCTTGATTGTTTTGACCACCTTGGTTGTTTGAAGAAGTATTGGGAGGAGGTGTCAATGTTGTTGTTAGTCTATTTTGTTGTTGAACCCCTTTTAGAGCCAATACAGGACTTGTAGTCTTGGCGTTGACAACACCGTCGTTTGTAACATGCTTATTTTTAACCCAATATTTGTTTTTGTCGGTGGGTGGGTTGACGTTTGTGTTTTTGGAACCATATCTTAGTTCTCCCTTTACGATAAGGGCTTTCTCAATTTGGACCCCTTTTTCCACTAATTCTGTGAAGTTTGTGCAACAATGTATTTGCAATGCGAATTTTAGGGGCCCTAGAAGTGTTTGGACAAACATGTCGACTTTTTCCCTTTCAGGAATGTCAATGTGACATCGACTAGCAAGGCTTCTCCATTTTTGAAAGAATGGAATAAATGTCTCACCAGAATCTTCTTGCGTGAGATTGCACAAGCTAGTGATAGAGGTATCCATGTCAATGTTGTACGCGTAATTTCTTATGAATTTTCGTTTGAGCTCATCCCATGTTTGGATATCTTTTTGAGTTGAAAACCATTCAAGGGCTTGACCTGCCAGACTTTTAGAAAAAAATTCTCATCAAGTATGTTTGTTTGTAGGCGATGTCCATACAATTGGTTGCGAATTCGCGAACATGTTCAATGGGATTTGTCTTGCCTCTATATTTTGTGAAGTTGGGTGACATGTATCCTGGTGGAAACGGAGGCATGTTTAAGCTCGTGTCAAATGGGTATACATCTAGGTCATATGATATTTCTGATTTCCTGCCTGAAATGTACATGTTTTGGATATTTTTCTCCATATCCCTCATTCTTGCTTTGAGTTCATCTATGGTAGGGTCGTTTATGTTTCCGTGCATTGGATTTCCTGGTACACCATGTGTTCCTGTTTGTTGTGCGTGAATATTGGTGTATTGTGGTGGTATGGATTGTTGTGGTATGTATGACGTGTGTGGATTGACATGTTGTTGGTATTGGAAGTTATGATTGGGTGCATGTTGATGAGTATGAATGTTAGATGAGTATGTTGGGATATGTCCCCCAGTCATGTGTGTCGTTATTTGGGGGATGTTATGACCATAAATGTTATGGTGGCTCAATGATGTCATGGGTTGTGTTACTTGGCCACCTTGTGCGAATTGTTGATTTTGTACAAGGGGAATGTTTGTGTTTGTACCTTGGGAGGCAATGACATTTGACTGTGTTGTGTTAACGTTTGGTTGTTGTCCTTGGATAAAAATGCGTCCCTTGCCCCCTCCCGAAGGATTTTGTGAAATACCACTAAGTGGATATGTCGAGGTTGTGCTCATGGTAGTAAATGGAGTTGTCAAGGGGGGTTTGTTGTGACTTGATGATGCCCCCGTGGTATTTACTGTTGTGGTAAAAAGAGGATTGGAATAATTTTCCCATTTTGTTGAGGATCCAAGAGTGGTTCCATCGGATTGGGGTGGTGTCGTGGATGTTGTGGGCATTGTGGATGATTGTGATTCTCCAATAGATGTAGTATTTATTGTGTTGGAAATGTTTGGGATGTTGGATGTAGCATGCACTGTTGTTGTGGTGTCAAAGAAAGTGTTGCTCGTAGTGTTTGGAGTTTGACCACTATGTGACATGTTATGTGCATTGTTGGCATTAAGGTCAGGAGGTGTCAAGTTTAGCATGTTAGCATCAAATCCTTGTGGTAACTTAGCTCCTTCACTCAAGAGTATAGCCAAGAATATGTTTTTGTCATAACGGACCATTGTTTCAACGAAGTGAGAGGCCTCTGGGTTTTGTGCTATTGCCTCTATGTTTTCCTCAAGAATGTGATTGTATTCATCTCTTTGCAAGAAAAGTTCAAATGTACTGCTTGATGAGGATTTCGTTGTCACTAGAGGTGGATCATCTAAAATGGAAAATGGATCATAAAGGGTCCAGCTTGGGTCATGTGGAGGATTGTTGACAGTAAACGGAGGGTCCTGTCGAAAGTTTTCCATTTGTCTCTTTTGTTTTTGAAGTCTAGTTTCGACCATAAATGAGATTGCTCAAACGGTAATGACAACTAAATGCAAGTATGACACTACGGGAGGTCTAAGTTCAAAATGATGCCTAGAATGACTAATGTTTTTGGATTTTTGTGAATAGGATATGCAATGTGTACCTATGTAAGACAAGGTTATCTAAGCACTTCTAAGCTCTAACTTTGTTTTCAATTTTGACTGCTAAAGGACTTTGTTGGAAATGACAAGTTGACAAGGTCTAAATGACGAGTGAGTTTTCCTAACTAGACTCTTGAGTTGGAGAAAATCTCACGAAAAATGACAATGACTAAAAGGGGGGTTGATAACTTAGTCCAAAAGAGCCTAATTTCAAAAACAATGGTGTTTGCCAAGTGTGCTAAGATTTGCCTAATCATAAGTATGCAAGTATGAACCTAGGGACAACCTAATGTTGGATGTACGCAACGAAAAAGAATGAAGGATAATGAAACCTATGGTGACTAATGCAAACTAATGATGAAACTTTGAGCAATTTCAGACTTGGTTTCTAACAGAATCTTCTTGATGGCAGTGTTTGACAAATGGTTGACAATTTGAAGACCCCAGGTTTCGACTTTGAAGTATAAAATTTTGACAGGAAAATGCGTCACAGTTTAGGAAATGCGGTTCGGTTTTGCAATTGCGGATTTTGGACTGTCAAATGCGACTTGATTTGTCAGATGCGTTGCGACGCCTACAGATGCGGCATTCTAAGTTTCAAATGTGGTTTAACAGAGCGATTGCGTTGCAAAAAATCACTTGCGGTTCGACAGATGATAGTTTTGTTTCAAAGTGATTTTCTTGTTGTTTTGATGGAAATTTTGATCTTTTGATGAATGTTTTGACAAACTGTGGTAAGACCAGAAAACACTTGACAAACACAGCGTTTTAATAGTGACCAAACACACATCAGATAAGCACAATCCTAGAAAGGCCATAGGCCAAGGGTTTGTATACTTGGTATAGCCCACCGATATACCCCGGATTGGTGATAAACACCTTTCCTTCTCGAGAGCGGATAGCTTAGAATTTTGGTGGCATTGGCTCCCCTCCACGACTCATTAACGTCATTTGAGCACACCAAATTCAAATTCTTGGGTAGTGACTTCCCAAGAACTGCTATCTCTACTCAAGGGGATCAGTAGTGAGTGTCTTCGGGTATGATATTGTACCCTACACTATACCAAGCAACGACCAATAGAATGGTTGGACACTAAAATAATAGGTTTTAATTCAGGCATTCCGTTCGTGGGGCGTGATCCATGCCGAGAGTCCCCTTTCAGATCCATCTTGTCGGAACCACGCTCGTGATTCTTGGGATTTCCCAAGAACCCACTTTTATATACCGGTTGGAAGTCCCTCAGTGTCAGGGTGCTACCAGTCTGAGTCATTCTGGGGTGAGTACTTTTTCCCACCAGAATAGGCCCAAGTTCTAGAGTCAGTAACCATTTCTCTTACACCTAGGATCGCACGAATGCGCAAGGGGAGAAGATACTCCGATATACCGAATCGTGAAGGGTAATTAACAAATAAAGATGGGTCTGGTTTTCTGATCATGAGGTTTTCACCAAGTGAGAGCATACTCACCTACCATCTTGCAAGCACAATCAATCATAGAAGACATGAGTTCTTTTTATATGCACCAAAATCAAATGTTTGCTAATCTATGAAAAACAAGCACAAAGTTTGTTTATTCCTTCTTTGACATTCGAATCTGCAAACAATGAATTAGTAATCTCTTTAAGCAATGGTCTTCGACACACGAATGGGGATCGCCACACGCTACAAGAAAAGATTAGTAACACAAAAAATATAGTCTAGCCAACACGCAGAAATAAAAAACACAGAAAAACAGAAAACTAGAAAACCAAAAACCCGAAACAACCTGAAATCTGAAAATCAGAACATGAAAACTGAAAGAAAAAATTTACCAGACAGATGCGGCTTGACATGGCAGATGCATTGTTCAGGTCTTCAAATGCGGCTCGACAGATCAGATGCGTCGTTCTAGTTGTCAGTTGCATCTTGTCAGGGCGATTGCGGCGCTTCTGTCATCAGATCAGTCGCGACGCATCAAATGCGTCGCGATGTTTTTAAAAACACTTGCGTTGATCCGTACTTATACCTGCAAAACAACAGAAAACAAGAAAAAAAACGTACGGACACGAGAAAACAGAGTCGGGTTCGCCAATGTAACTAAGGGTAATTTCTAGGGTATTAGATTAGATCAATTAAATCAAAGTAAAATGATAAAAACCCAAAGTAGCTACAAAACACAATGGAAATACATGAAAGAACGATTATACCTGATCGCCGAAGTCTCCATGATTCATTTTTGTAGCACCTTCTTACTTGCTGGATAATGTGGCCCTCAGATTTGTTGTGCGAGCAAAATCTAAAATTTGTCTAAGTCCTGTAATAAGCTTTGAAGGATTTTCTATGTCTAAATGCCTATGTCTATTGCCAATGCCTATGTCTAAAACAAATTCCAAAATTGATCAAATGACTATATCCAATACTAAAATTGCCTATGACAATAAAGTGTGAAAGTAAATGCCTATAATCACTATGCAAAATGTCAGCATGTGCGTGTGTAATCAAAAAGTGAGAAGAAGATGGAATTTTATAGAAAATGCCATTTCGAATGGACGGACGAGATAAATTAATGACAAGAATCTAAAATGAGCGATCCAAATTAAATCTGAGAATCCCTAATTAGGGTTAGGGAAAATTCATTAATCGAACGATCATAATAAAATTGGATCAACGGTGGAGAATAAATGAGACAAATTAATTAAAGAATAAAGATTTTTGAAAAATCAAGAAGATAAGATTGCCTGATTTGCAAGATTAGAAAAATCAAAGAGATAAGATTTGGACTGAAGATCAGATTTGGAAAATCAAGAATCTGCCCGATTACTTGATTTTTAGAAGATTAGATACCAATTTGAATTAAATTAATTCAAGTTATGGATTTTGAGAGATAATAAATAATCTTTTCAGATTATTTATCAAAAAGGACTAACAGTTAAGATTGAAATGACATTTTAAATAATTTAATTTATTTAAAATGAGAAGAATATTAAATTGGCAATTAAATAATTAAATTTAATTATTTAATTTAGAAGATAAGATTAATTAATTAAATAAATTAATCAATTTATTTAATTAAGACAGTCAGTGACGTATTAAATAAATAAAGGTAATTCATTTATTTAATAATCAGGAAGAATTAAATGCAGAAAAGGAAATTAAATAAATTAAGAAATTTATTTAATTAAAGAAAGACTTAGACAATTAATGACGTATTTAATAAATAAATAAAATTTATTTATTTAATAATCATGAAGAATCAAAGGATATGAATTAATTAAATGTCTTAATTATGCTAGGACGAAAGTGGTAAAAATGAAGCTTGCAGGCCTAGGTCATTTTTAGGTGTCTACAGGTTGAATTTTTGACTTATCCACACCAAGTTTATCCAAAAGTGTGATAATACACACATTAAGAGTGAAACCATTGTCAATAATGGTTCTTTTTATTCCTAGTATGTTGTAAATGGCTATTATCATGAATGAATCATTTTTCTTTCTCAATTCCAAAGGAGGTAACTCATGTTGATGGAAGGTAATGTCTACATTAACTATATTCATTCCTTGTATTAGAGCTACCACATTGTTTTCATTTGTACTAGGGGGAACCACTACTTGTTGTAAAGTTGTTTGAAGCATAGTGTGATAATTAGGTGAATTCTAAATTAGGTCCCATAGGGATATCTTTGCAAGAGTATTTTTAAGTTGTTCAAAAAGATCATACTCCTTCCCACCATGTGAAGTTAAATGAGGAGCATTAGGAAAAATGGGATTAGGCAAAGGTAAGGTTGTTGGAGTTGGTTGTGGATTGTTTTGAGTGTTGTATGTATGAGCAATGTTATTAGTACTTGATTGCTGCAAAATATTTTTTTTAAGTGGGTAAAGAGTAAATTCAAGCTTGTTTTTAGGCTGAGGCTTGTGTGAAGGTGGATAAAGGATAAGTTGAGGTTGAATCACATTAACTTCTCTTGGTTTTAGTGTATCATGACAAGCCTTAGTGGATGAACCTTGTGAGATGAATTTGTCAAGGGCTTCATCTAACATGTCAAAGTCATCACTACTAAAAGGCTTGAGGGTTAGGTTAACTTGTAAAAAGAGATTTGACATAGTCAAATAACTATACTTTCTCCAAGTGGCTCATTAGTTTATAGGTGTTTTTGTTTTTATTTTCTAATGAATGCCAAATTTAATCTAATCTAATTGAATTATGAACTAATCCTGAAATTGAAAAGTGCAAGAATATAATTCTATCCACAATTGCAATGAATTTAAATTATGCTAATTCAAATGATTTGAATGTAACAGAAGTTATGCAAAATGAAACATAAAGCTTTTAACAACAAAGAAAAGCCTAAAAATAGGGTTTTAAATTTTGGAAAATATAGTGCAGAATTTGCACTCGGATTGATTCACCCAGAGGAGAGAATGAGTCCCAGTGAGGGTTTTTTTTCAAAAAATTCAAAAAATTTCAATTGATTTTGATGCTTTTTATGTTGTATGATCTGTAACCTAAGTACAAATATAGATTTTGTATGAATTTCAATGAAATGAGATGAAAAAATGCAGGCTATATGAACTTTCACTAATGCAAAATTAGAAACCCTAGAATTCCAATTAACTAATGTAAACCCTAATGCAATGTTAATGCAAGCAAGATCTAGGATGATAATGCATTCCAAATCAGAATTATGATGTTCTGAATGCAGGTTCACGAAAATGAAAGGTGGAAAATTGTTTTGATTCTATGCTTGGGAGATAGAATAACAATCTTCACTCTCTCATTCAGGAAAAAACCCTAGAGATCTCAATGCAAAGGAGAAAGAGATCTTGCAATAGGGTTGTCCTAGGGGCTAAATGTAAACTAATGAGGGGTTCACCACCAAGTTAAGACTTGGAAAGACAAATGAAATGCAAGATGTAATGATAAACCCTAATATGATGCAATGCTTCACTAAATGACCTAAAAATGCAAATGAAATAAAACATAAAGCTGCAAGATGGAATGTGTGCACCTAGAGATCTGAAGATGATTGGAAGGAGCTTTGAAATGCTAAAAATTATAAATTTAATGTTGATTGGGAATCATACGCTAAGCTGAGGGAATCAATCCCAGATTTGGATTTCTATGCAAAAATAAGAATCTGACAAATGGGTATCTGAATCTCTAAAAAATATAAATTTTGACCTAGACTAGGACTCATTCACCAGAAGTGGCAAATCAATCTAGTTAGGGTTTTTTGAAACTTCAAGGTTTTAATCTTCTCTCTTTTAGTTTGCTCAATCTGCTTCTTCAGGTTTCTGGATCCGAATCTCTATAAATCAACCTGTAGGTGTTCTCCAATGCTTGATGACAACTTTGACAAATTTAGGCCCTTTGACAACCTTCTCCAAACTTTCTCCTCAATTTGTCTTCAATCTAAACCTGTAAATCACACACTAAAGAGGAATGAAGTTTTCCTTGTCAAACCCCATTTTGGTAATCAAACCTTGAAATAGAATGAAATAGGAATGTAGAATGATGAATGAACAGAACAAGATGTTGCAACTCACCAAACCCTAGAAATGAAGTGCTACAAAAATGTATGAGGTGGCTCCAATATATGTAGATCTTGACTCTTGCCTGAATATGATAGATCTTGAATGAAATGCTAGCTTGAATCATAAAACCCTACATCATAGTTGTGAGATCAAAAGAAAACATGATTCATGAAATCTTTGACATGATACTTGATGCTTGAATAATGCTCTAAAATGATTGATAATTTTCCCTTGAATGCTCTTGAATGCTCTTGTGAACTCAAACTTGCTAAGTGATATCTTGAATGATTAGGTGAAAATGAGTGAAAGAAACTTGTATTTATACTTAATTATGCAAGAATTCCCAAAATTACAACACTACAAGCGGACATCAGATCTAGGAGGATAAAATTCCACCAAAATTTTTAATTAATTTTGATTTTGGGCCACACGAGACTCATTCACCCAAGGTGGCGAATGAGTCCCATTAGGCATAATTTATGGGACCATTTTAGAAAATGCTTAGAAAGGTGTGAAACCAAGTTCAAGACCCAAAAACCTAGGTGGGACTCATTCACCCAAGGTGGTGAATGATTCCTAGATCACTAAATCTAGGCCATTCAACCTGAAACACCTAAATTATGACTAGATATTGATTTGTGTCAGGATTGTCCTCAAAAAGATGCATTAAATGGGGCTCGTGGATGAAAAATAAGGATAATTAAAGCATAAAGGGGCCAATTATTAATGAAAACCCTAGAAAAGTGTGAAAGTGTGTTACAACACTTTACAACACTTCAAATAAGGTAGGATTAAGGTACATTTTGGTTAAAAAGAGGTTTATTAGATTTAGTTAATTGATAAAACCTTAGAAATGTGTGAAAGTGTGTTACAACACTTCACAACACTTTAGTAAGGTACCATTTAAATTCATTAGTTCATAAGGGCCCAAAACCTAATGCGAGTGTGTTAAACACATTACAACATGAAGTCAAAGCATCATTAGGCTCAATTTTACAAGGAGAGTCCAAACAAGTGTGAAAATGTTACAAACGACATTTTTGGACACTACAGTAAAATATGGTTTTTCTAGAGCTTGGTATAGACTAAGAGAGGAAATTTTTGTAAGGAGGGAATGAACAAAATCACCTAGTAGTTTTGGATATCCTATTGAATCAATTCTATATTCCGAGTCAAGAGTAAAAGAAGAAATAATGCCAAAAATAGAGCAATAAATTGATAAGCTACATGAACCCTAAAGAAAAATGAAAATTTGGAGAAACACCTTAAGACATACCAACAACAAGGGATTGAGCTAGATAAGCTAGCCCAAATATCCACTATAGAGATTGATAAAAGGGAAAGGAGGATTGAATCACATAAAAAATCTCTCAAAATCCTCCCATAAAGAGCATGGCCATGCCTTGATTTTTTTTTTGTGGGAAAGAACAAAATAAATGTAGGTAATGAAAATATCTTGGAAAAAGCCAGTAGTGGCATAATATGATGGTTAAGTTGTTGTGGTGTTGTTCTTGCCATAAAGGTTCAAACCCGACTGGGGTGTAATTTTTGAATGTTTAAATTGGGGCTGAGGTCCCTCTTTTGTGACCTCACCAGTTCATAGCTTTGGGTCAAAAGCATTTACCCCTTAAAATAATAAATACCTTGAGAAAAATAAAAAGAAGAAATGAAAAAGAAATCAAAGAAACAATATTGAAATAAACATATTAAAAATGAAAGTTGACCAATTGGTTGGACTTACAAATCAAATTTTAAGATGCAAACCTTTAGCTAGGGTGCATGCTTTTTTCCTCTAGGAATAATTTTAAAGTTTTTAATTTATGAAAACATATTGTGACCTCCCATATCTTGTGACTACATGTAGAATTTTACTCTATTTATCAAGAATCCACCCCTAAGTTGTAAAGTCAAATTTGTGAATTTTATTTACTTCAATTGGTTGTACCATTTCAAATAGAGTGGAACCCACTTTTTTTATGTGGGGTATATCTAGATCAATTCTATATAATCCTCCACAAAAATGACAATAACATAAGTCTCCAACTAGAACAATATCATGAATGGGAAAATTCAATTCATTTAAGGATCATGGGTGAGACAAATTATCTCATTAAGTTCACAGAATTTTAGATTTTATTAGTGCAAAGATCTGAGGTGGAAGAGAGGATCCTAGAGAATAGAAAGATAGAACATGAAATGTTCAAGAAATTGAATATTCAAATTAGTAAGGAAGCCCTAGAGTTCTCCAAGATCAAATGGAAAAATTTAACCATGGAGTTGCAAAGAAAGGAAACTCACTCTTTGTAAAACTACATGGTAGAAATTAATAGGGCACACACCAAGGTATATGAAATTAACATGCAAAGATGGAGTTACTTGGTTTCCACTTGTATTTCAGCCCCAAATTTGTTTTTTCATACCATATTGGCAAGGAAATAGAGCATTCAAAGTAGATGATAACAATCTAGATGGATATGTATCAAAGCTCAAAAACGGGTTTATTTGAGACATGAAGAACATTGAACCTAAATATTTTAGAGTGGTGGCACAACTATACAACCAAAGGTCATAGTTTGCACGAGGAAAAGAAAACTACAAGGTTGTGGGGAGTGATGGGCCTCACAATTCCTCTTGTTTATTATGTTTATTTACCATTTCATAGAATATTTTCTTTGAAATTTTCACTTGATACCTAAAAATTTTATCAAAATTTTAAGTATAAAAGCATTAAAAATGATAAATGTTTGATAAATAATTTAGTGTTTAGATAACTATTTTTAAAATATAGTAGTATAATAGTATAATATGGTGATTTTTACATAGAAGAATTTTAGATAAGCTTACTCTTCATACAACAAAGACAACAAACAACCTATAGAAAAGGCTATTATGAGACCGAAACCATAGGAAGACTATCTATAATTGAAGAAGTAGGCACTTGTAGTCATTGAAATAACTATCTACAAATGAAGGATTATGTACTTGTAGCCAAAGGAGAAAATGATTGCTAATGAAGAAGATAGTACATGTAGCCTATGATTTCAACCATGAATGACTCATCAATAATAATAATTTCTTCCATTAAAATACGAGAGAAATCAAGCATTGACATATAGTGGTAGAGACTATAATGATTATTTAACAAATATTGCATACACTATGCCTTTTTTCTACATGTATCTATTAATTATGTTCCTTTTATTTATAGTTAGAAATTTGTATTAGGATTACACTCGTTGAAGGTTTAATTACACTGAGTTTCCTATTTGTATTTTTGTTGGAATAAAGTAGTCCTCTTCATGTGTTTTAGGAATGAATTGATAAATGTAGCTTAGGATGTTAAGAGCCCAATCAGTTAAGGATAATTGGAAGTAGTCTATATATATTTTCTAAATACTCTGTGTATGGGATAAAAAATATTTTACTAGCAATTTATATATTTTTTGAATAGATAATATGATATATTTTTTGTTTAAGTTGATATTATGTGAATGAATAAAAAGGAGATTTTATTAATATCTTGTGAGTATAAGATTACAGTTAGCCCCAATCAAGGGCCACTTGAGGTAAATTTGTAGCTCCATTTATAGTGTTTGATAATTTTGGTTACTTTAGTTAGATTTATTTCACACAGATAATTGGTTAAGCTAGTATAGAAACTATACTTATAGCATTATGATTTTCTGTTATAGTGAAACCTATAATATTAGAGGTATCCTATAGAAACTATTGCATAATTCCTGTTGGTTAATTTCATAACATAAGACCCTTTTGAATTCCAATTTTATTTTCCTATACACAACTACTTGAGAAAATTCCTAAAAATCCTTAACTTGTATATACATTTAAAAGTACTATGTAAGAAAATATGTCCTTGGTTTGACATTATAAATGTAGCACATTATAACTAGTGAGTCACTTGATAAGGGATGTTTTTGTTTTTTTAATTTGTGTATGCTTTTACTACACTAGATTTGCAAGTCAATGATGACACTTGATGCTATAAAATTAATATAAAATGGAGAAAAAAAGATTAGTTACATTATAAATTCCTTGAGATAATCATTTATCACTCAATCAATAGACTCATATAGATCATATGCATCTAATTTAGCTCTAGTAGTGATACCTTTTCTCTAATGGTACAATAAATATTGTTGTTATAGATTGGTAGTTCTAACTAAGAGCATGGAGGTGTTATGTGTCTTTGGTGGGGCCACATTTCTTTTTCCTCCACCTCTTTATAAAGAGGTTTTATTACTTGTATTATTAGATCCAATCATATAATAGTTTTTTTTTTTTTTTAAATTGACAACCACATGGAGTTTCTTAGGCCATTGATCTTCTTCTTTCATTTGATGGTTATAAGGGATTGCTTCACCTTTATTTTCATTTCTTTTTTCTTGGGTAAGATCCTATAATTTTGATATGGATAATGATCCACCAATAGTGCTCCATATTCTCCAATAAAAACCAACAACCTTTTAGGGTTATAAAATATGACATGCAGATGATGTGGGACATACCTTTTATCACTATTCATGGAAGAAAAATCTTCATGGGTTTTTCAAATTATATCTCATTTAGGCTAGGAAAATGGAGCAACATTTGCTTTTTGTTAGAACTAAAAACTACTAGGGATCACACAAGTAATCAATTTTATTCTTTAATTCGATGAATTAAAAGGTCGTTACTTCAAAAAGTATCAAAATGAAGGAAAATATCCATAATTTAAAAATTATAAGAAAAAATTGACTCAATTGTATGGAATAGAAATAAAATGAAATAATAGAAGAGGAGAAGTATCAAGTCATATGAGGGGTGAGTTGATAGAGATGGATATTGTGTCAAGTCTTGGGAAATGACAAAGTAGTAAATATGGATGGAGAAGTGCGTGTAGGTAGGATTGGAGTAATAATAAAAAGGTGGTATCCCAACAATGGTGATTGTGGGTGGAAATTATTGCCACACTATTAGAGGGGATAGTGGAGGGGAAATTGATTGTAAAGAGGATATGAGAATAATAAAAATAGAAGAAATAAGATGAGAAGAGATACTCACTTATGTTGCAATGATGGCTAGGGGTATGAAACCCTATAGTGGTTGGTCCCATTTAGTTTCTTTCCTATGGGATTCTTGGATCCAAAATCCCTTGGAACTTAGAGTTTCCTTTTCTTCCTCTTTTCAAGAGATCTCTATAGATTTGAGCCTTGGCTGGAAGGTTCCTAAACATTTGATATCTACTCTCTTACATTTCTAATGGTGGTATTAAAGATTCTCCTATGAATGGTGGAGATTTTCTAGACTGTTTTTGAAAACTCTCAATATTCTTCTAGAGAGTTACTTAGTTGGCCTTCTAGGCCTGTGATGTATGTTCTCTAAAGCTCCCACATGTTGAGGCTACTTGATCAAAGTGAGTAGGGTATTCAAATATTGGGCCTATATAGTATCCAATTATAGTTTCCTAAGTGAATAGTTGGGATTTGTCAATTAGATAATTTCCATGAAACCACTATTGGTCTTGGTAGTTAGGGTGCCTATTTATTTGTGTTCTAATTTTTCTCCTCTATCTATTGGGACTCTCATGGTATTCCCTCTTAAATTTATCCTCATATCAATATCTAATGTAAGGGATCCATAGTCCTTGTCCTAGACATCTTCTTAGATCTCATTTCTATCTACTTTATTGAAAGAATGTTTAGGTTGTCCAATCTCCTACCTATATATCCAGTAGGCCTTAATTTTTTCTTCATTCCACTCCAACTCCCTAAGGGTATTACATAGGCTATGAATTATGATTATTTTGGGATCATAAGAATGTATTGACATATAAAATTAATCCCAAGGTGGGAGAGGTTTTATGAGAAGCTCATAGGTTTCCATATAAGATCTTTGAGAGTCATCCAAAGGGTATTTTTTAGCCTTGCTCTTTGGCCTACTCTCATTAACAAGTTGTTCTATGAAGGATATATTTTTGAACCATTTTCCATCAAGTTGTTGGGAATTATTGTTCACATGGGTTAGAATAATAATGTGTGCTACAATAAAGTGAGTTGTTATTATAGCTCACGTAATTAATATTGTTTGTATTTGAGTTGTTTTAACAACCCATAGATTTAGGAGTTTGTTTATATGTTAGTCACAAGTTGTTATAGGACGTTTCCTATAACATAAGAAATAAAAGTCCTATATATATGTAAAAGTATTGAATGAAAAGATAGAGAAGCACGTATTAGTTGAATTGAATCATTACAACTTCTATTATTCTGCCTAAAAATCTAATATGGTATCAGAGCCTACTGATTCCTGTGTGCATCTGGATCGTTGCATATTTTGGCATTTAAATCATGAGTAAAGATGTTGCTGTCAATAGTCTTTAGATATCTCTTATCCTGTATTGTCAAGTCTAAGTGCTGCATATGCGGGAAAACAATATTTGGAGTCAACGTTCTATCTTGATCGAGGAAAATGCATGAATGCAGTGTAGGTAATGTATTTGTGGCATAGAATAATATTATTCTTGACTCTGCGCTACCCCCAAATTCATTCCTGAAGGCACAATTATGAGGATAATGTATTTTTGGCATCGATTTGATTACTGGCACATTGATCACATTTGATTATGGGTTTGTGGCTCCTCCAGTTTTCATTGTTGGCAGGCTTTGTGCACTATTTTATGTTTTTTGTGATTTGATTGAGTTTGGAGCTGTATAAATTTTGTTGCTTGAGTTGACCAATCTGTGAAAGAGGAAGCATTGTTGCATGGAGATCAAGCCATGTTTTTTTCTCTTGTGAGTAGGCAGACCACTTCATTTTCACGCGATCATTTATTGTTCTAGACTGTGAGAAGTCGTTGATGCCCGATAAGTGGAAATAAGAGGAAATTCTTTTAAGTTTGTTTTTGGAGAGACGAAGCCCGATGTCAGAGGCCAGTGAGAGGTAGATTTATGTGTTGAGCACATACTTATGTTATCCTTGGCAGCCGATTTCATAATTTCCATGGTCTACGTGTATTTCACGCCCAAGCATTTCAGTGATAATGCATCATTCCTTGCTTGGTATCGGCTCGAGTTGGCTTGGTGATTACTTCTCCTTTACATGTGGTCTGTGAGACTTTTTCTATCTTTGGCAGGATTTTTGGGTAGACTTTATTTTGATGTTGTGCAGTTTTATTATTAATAAGGGGCTTAATATTTATGAAGATTCATTTTTACTATTGGGGAGGAGAAGTTTGGTAGGTCTTTACCTATTGTTTAGTTATATTATTTCAAAATAAAGTTTTAATAGTTTTTTAGTGGGATTGTTGTTGGAAAATTAATTGTCCTTGTGTCAAAGTGTTATAGTCAAAGTGCATTATCGGTTTTTGAACCTTTGATTAAAAGAGTAATTATGGACAAATTAACTTTTATTGAGAAATTTGAAGGAAGAGACTTTCATACTTGGTAGATACATATGCAGTTACATTTGATTGAAAAATATCTGTGGGATGTCGTCAAACCGAACTTAAGAACACCAACTGATGCAGGTGAACTTGCTAAGTGGAATGCAAAAAATCAGAAAGATTTGGGAACTATTGGTCTCGGTTTATCAAAA
This sequence comes from Sequoia sempervirens, assembly GCA_007258455.2. NCBI lineage: Eukaryota > Viridiplantae > Streptophyta > Pinopsida > Cupressales > Cupressaceae > Sequoia > Sequoia sempervirens. The sequence goes on along the minus strand of VDFB02000017.1, from coordinate 118,349,321 downwards.
ATCATATTTACACCATGTAGATTTTACAAAGTCAGCAAAAGAGATTTGGGAGTCGTTAAACAAGCCCTTTGGATCTAATGTAGAAAGTGCCAAGACAACATTAAAGCAGAGATTGTATGGACTGAAGATGGAAAAAGGTACAACAATGGTAGATCATATCGGTAAGTTTCACTCTCTTCTAAATCAACTAGCTAGGATTAATGAGAAAGCAAAAGATGATGATTCCAAAGCAATACTTCTAAATAGTTTGCCTAAGCATATGTGTAGAATGGTGTTCACATTAAGTAAGGTAACCATTAGTCTTGAAGGAGTAATATCTACTCTACTTGATCATAATGAAGACTCAAAATTTGAAGAGGTCTTATTTGTACATAAAAAAGCAAGAAAAGGGAAGTACAAATCTAAGAATGTTCCTTCAAAAGGAAAAATCAAATTTTTCTATTGTAATGAAATGGGACATGTAATTTTGAATTGCAAGAAGAGGGCACAAGATCTATTAGATGATACACTGGATCATCATGCTTCCTTAGCTGAAGAAACTGATTGGGAAAACCGTGAGAAGGATGAAGAGCTATCATGTCCCAGTGACGAAGAATATGTGCTCTAGATAACTTCAAAATTGGAGGTAGGAGGAAATGGAGGAAGGAGGAAAATCAACATCCTCTCGTCAGTCACCAACGACGAGGTCACTCATCAGCTTTGGTGACATTTCCTTTTATGCAACATAATATATTTTTCAATGTTACAGGTTGTGTGAATAAGTGGAAATTTCACATTGTGGGGGGGGACAATACACAATGTTTCATTCCTAGTTTGTGATATGTATGGTGATTTCTATGTAACTTCCCTAATGTACAAGTATAGTGGAAAATAAAAGCACCAGTGTAATGCAATTCATGAATCTTGAAAGGGTTTGTGGGAGGATCCAAAAAACCACATGAGGTGAACAAATGAGTGGAGGTTCCTGTTCATGTCAAGGTTTGTGGTAAGCCTATTTAAAACCATGGGAGGAGAGAGTCTTTCTTTAGATCAAGGTCATGAGTTAGTTGGATATGTCATAGGGAGGAGCATACTACAAATGAAGGGTGTGAGTTCGTACCATGTTCACACTAAGGGGGGGAATGTTGGGAATTGTTGTTCACATGGGTTAGAATAATAATGTGTGCTACAATAAAAGTGAGTTGTTATTATAGCTCATGTAATTAATATTGTTTGTATTATGAGTTGTTTTAAAAACTCATATATTTAGGAGTTTGTTTATTTGTTAGTCACAAGTTGTTAAAGGATGTTTCCTATAACATAGGAAATACAAGTCCTATATATATGTAAAAGGTATTGAATGAAAAGATAGAGAAGCACGTATTATTTGAATTGAATCATTTAGAGCTTCTATTATTCTGCCTAAAAATCTAATACAAGTCAATTTGGTTGTATCTCCAAAAATATTAAATAATATTGAGGCCCAAATGTGTTAGCTTCAACATTAAGAGGTTATCTAAATCTTGCATGTTCATTATAATTCTCCTAAAATAGAAGGGAATGTCATAATACATAGGTTATTTTTCCTTCCAACACCATATTTAAAATTAATGATGTGGATTTGCTAAGAAATAAATAACTAAGACATTATTGGATAGGTAATTTAGAATTTAGAAGTCCTCTTCATTAAAATCATGTAGTCTCCCTAGTTTCCTCTAACTCAAATGAGTGATCAATTCTTTTCCAGCTAAATATGTGAGAGTAGGTGCTAGGAAAATTTCAATGAAAATATAGAAGTATAAATGATGTTGTATCATACGTGTCTAGGTAGTCATAGGAATAACCATGGAGGGTCAACATAATATTTTAAGATCACCATTAGAATGGAGACCTAGAAGAACTATATGTTCTCACAAAGAATTAGATACGTAAGAAAGCTAGTAATGGAGGGCACTGGCAATAAATTTTGAGAATCCAAGAAAAAATCTACCTAGTCCTTGGTGTTAATATTTATTTTGTGTAATTCTCATAGTCTAAAGTCATACCATTCTTGTCATCATCAATGAAAAAAATGATAACCAACATTGAGTATGCCTAATGGAAATTGGACTGGAAATTTGAAGCATTGATGGGTATGGGAGACAAATATTTTATTGGTTAGATCAAGATCAAGATCTTGGTTAAGGAACACAAGCTAAATATCCTTGGTGTCCCATATTATTTTTAAATTCTTGTAACTATAGTGAAAATCATTTATGTTGTGTGAGAGTTGCAACATATACCAAATGGAATTTGTACTAATAATCACCTAAAGACCTTTTCCTTGGATGATCTCATTCATAGTTGTACAAGGGAGAGTTTACAAGACCATACATTGAGCTAGTGTTGTGCTTCACATTCAAATTTCAAAAGTTTCACTCTCTCCCAATTGAACTTAGTATATCATTCTTGTATGTGTTTCTTCTCAATGTTTCTTGCTTGATTTGGACAATTTTGGGTCAAAGACATTATTACCAATGTCATACAACCAAATGAAATCAATGCATTTAACTTTCCTTACCATCTTGATGCTCATCAAGAATAATTATAGCTTTCCTAAATAGGAATAGAGGCACAATATTTGTTTCTTTATAATTTTGAATGCAAGGGATGTTAATTCCTAGGGTTCTCAATTCTCTCTATCTTTATCATTATCTATAATTGTTTTACTTTCCAATTATTTAATTATATGGAGATGATACTAGCTCTTTGAAGACTCAACCATTTGAACTTATACTTTCTTAAGTATAGATGGAGATAAAGTGTGACAAAGCTACGAGTTTAAAAATTATTGATAGGTTTTCCATGATGGATCAACCTCCTATTTGTATGCCCTATCTGTTGAATGTGCAAGAGAACTAAGAGGGGGGGGGTGAATCAGTTGTACCTTAAAACTTCAAAACCCTCACAAAAATTCAGATCCATATTAATTCAATTAACCCTTAATTTTTTAGAATGAAAGTAGATAACATAAACAAAACCAAATCAACACCATACATAAAGAAACACCAAATTTATGTGGAAAACCCAAGAAGGGAAAAATCATAGTGAGGATTAGATCACAATACAAAGTAATATAAACACTGATTACAAAGGGATCACTATTGGAGGGATTACTACCCAAAAGAAAGAAAGGATCACTCCCAAAATAATAAAGAAGATAGAGAAGAGTGTTACAATGACAAATATATCTCAATGCAACAAAAAATTCCACCACAACATCACCAACACCTTCATAGTCTTACTAAATATTATAGACACCTTCTACTCACTACATCCAGTAACCTAACACATGAAAGCGTGCACTATACTACACAAATTCACACCTCACAACTCTACAATTCACATCATTCGCAACTCACACCTCTATCTAATCATCCCTCAACAACTCAACTCATATTTATACCATATTCAATCTTGAAAACATTCTCCAAGGTCAGCTATGCACCTCAACCATGAAAAATTAAAACTAGATCGGCACAAAAATATTCCCATGGTGGAAAGGAATGAAGGCATACCACAAAAAACCTTATCTGGGACCTAAATCTACTCATAAACGCTACACCATACTTCCACAAAAAATGAAGCAGCTCTGCAATTAGTGTAAACACCCAAGGTTGGCCGAACTTGTGTTAACACCATTAAAAATTAAGTACACACTTCCTCAAATCCAATGACAACTTGTGGACACCACATAACACTTGAACACAATCTAGAATATTCCAAAAACACCTTGGAACCCAAAAAAATCCTTCACAACAAATTCCACTTGAAGAATGTACACATTTAATACACTCAGATAATTTTGCCATACACTACAACTCAAGAAAATGACTTCCAAAGCACCAAACCTCAAAAAATTCAATTGAAGAAAGATACAAACACTATCAACACCCTTCTAGATTCGAAAGACCTAAAACCACTATGTGAAGAAATCCGAAGCAAACATTTCTCCCAAACACCTTTGTAATATACAGTTCACACACTGGTGAACACACCTTCTACACAGCGATCCAACACACCAAATTCTGGATGCAACACCTCTAAACACCTCTGATAAACATATCCAAACTACACAAGAAGATCTTCAACATAGAAGAAATGCAGAGCCAAACTAGAATGCTACTCTACAATACCTAACACCACTGCAACACATTATTTCCTTTTTTATTCAAATTTTCTCAAAAGCACTTGGAAACGAAGCACCATAGACACATTCTCAACATCTTTAGCACTTCTTCATCACCACCAAGCCAACTACAACCTAGAAAATCAACCATACATCCATAGGTTGAAGCTTATCAAAGAAACACTAGTAGCTTACTAATTACAACATAATCCAACTAATCAAAGCATCATCAGAGACAACATCAACTCAATACCAACTGATCACATCTTGCAACAATCTCTTGCTCATAAAATGACACTAATGACAATACATAATCTTTTTGACATTGAAATGACAACACCAACTGCACATACTTTCAACATTATCTATATAGAGATCTTGATTAAACTATTAATTAAAAATGTGGGTTGATAATATTATATTCAAATTAATCGCACTTAATTTATTGATCATTGTACTTTTATCAAATCTTCTCATTTCTCATTACTATGATATAATTGAGCTATGATGTGAATAACTATGCATGGATGGTGGATTTTAAGAAAAAAATTATTTACCTACAACAATAAATTGCATCCTTATACTTAATCATATAATTTTATTTCTTTTGAGTTGTCTAATCTCTAAATTTTAAAATATTTCTCATTAAAGTTTATTAGATCATTTGATCATGGAGTGTGGTTAGGTTCCTTATAGATTGCACCATTATTCTCCTTTAGTGTTAGTCTATAAAAAATCACACTATGTTCTTTTAATGCTTCACCTACCATATTCAAACTTCTTTTGGTTCCAAAATCCTTTTGAACATCTTCCACAAAGACTCCTTGATCATACAAAACTAAGACCAAAGAAAAAGAAAAAAATACAATAAAGAAAAAATACTTCAAAAGAATGTGCACATAATATACATGTACAAAGTGTGTTGACCTGAAACACTAATAATGGTGCTTTAGGTTTCCCATTAACTAGGATATCTATAATTTCCCCCTTATCATTAATGATATCAAATACATTATTCTCTTTGATTGTTGTTATGGTGAAAGGATCATTCCATAAGGAATCAAATTTGAATGATGCTATAAGTTTGTTGCTTTATCATCACATTTATATGTAATTTATCTTCAACTCAATTATTTTCTTAGAACTGTGCTTATCAAAGAAAAATTTGATAAATTATTTATGGTTTAACATTGAATCCATAGAAGATTCTCTTTTCTCTTCAAAATTTAATAATTTTATATTTCAAATCTCTAATGACTCATTTTTGTAATATCTATAAAGAAACCAATTCAAAACATATAGGCAGTGTGGCTTTCCATATTATAAACCAAAGAGTAGGTTGATGTACCAATTATACTCTTAGGAGTAATTTAATTATCCCATAGAATTTGTTTAATTTTAAAATACCATTCCTTTTGATATTCAAAGATAATTATTTTTACGAGCCTAATTAAATTATTGTTGGTAGTGTAATAGGGTGAAATGAGGGATCTAGGAAAAATGCCCTAACCTAAACCAATATTTCCAACTTAAACATTAAGGGACACAAAATTAATGAAGATACCTTGTTTGGATGCTATCCTTAAGGGGGATCCAAACTTGCTAATTAAGGTATTGGTCCCTTTTTTGTTGGGTACAATGGTTGATGATGAGATGTATTGAACTAATAATTAGGATCAAATTGACTAAGTGTAAAAAAATCAATATATTACATAATAAAATTATAAAAACATTCTAAAGAGTGCAAAAAAATAGGAACCTATCACTAAAATTTGGAGCAAAACTGACAGGATAGGGGTTTTGGGTGCCCTAGTCCAAAAGTGATGAAATCTAGGGTTTCAAAGCCTACTTAGGTGTACCAATGTTTGAAGGTATTTAACAATTGAAATCAGGTTCCAAAGTTTGAAAACTATCAAGAAATCAATATGCCCTATTTTTTTGATGATAAGCCCTTGAAAGTATGAATTAGGGTTTAGAAACTTAAGATCTCAAATCCACTTCAATGAATAAAAAATATGTAAACCTATAAAATAGACAGAGGGAGAAGGGTTGTTCCATATAGTGGCTTTCCTTGGTCAAACCCCATGTTGGTGTTCCTACCTCCATAGTGACTATGATGATAGATGATAAAGAGTGTGTGCTCTGGGGGAGCAGAGGTAAATAAATGATAAATGATGATGAAATACAAAAGGGAGCTTACCAGTCAGTTATGAAACCCTTGTTAGACTAAGGTCACATTTACTCATCACACACAAGGATAAGGAAGAGGATGTCTTTAGATATTGTAAGTGATAATACACTAATAACAATAAATAAAAACAATAAACATCTTACAATGCATGAACATGAATTTTCTAGTAGATTTGCAAATTGTAATTAATTGTAATTATTTTGTTGATTTTCTTCTTTTTCTACTCTTGATGTTTCATTAATTTCCTTAGGTTGCTAGATTCATTAGAAATTCATTAGTAGTAAAAAATGAGGGAAGAACTCATATATATATATATATATATATATATGAAAATAAATGTATTTCACATTAACTATTAATATAGGTTGACAAATGAATTTGAATTCTTAAACATATTGAGGTCAATAATCAAATTTGAATTAAATTTGCATGAATAGATTGGATAGGGGCACTGGGCACCCAAGTCCAAGTAATTTTCTCTTTGAAAGTCTGCAAAATAAGGAATTAATTAAATTTACCAAAAAGACAATAAAATGGGTATAGTAGAAGAATAATTAGGCACATGCACTTAAGAGGGTGCCAAACCTAGTGTGAAATTGTAACAACAATTTATGACACTATATTTAGCCCCCACTTTAGCAAGGTTATGCACTTACATTTATACCCATAGTAAAGTACAAAGAAGCCAAATATTTCTTTCATCAAAATACTAAAGAGGAAAAAAGAAGATAGTGAGTAGATCAATTACTTCAAAAGAAGAATTCATACAAATAGGTGGGGATAAATCAATATAGACAAAGAAGGGTATATGGTTGAGACATTAGCTTGTTCTATCGCTAGGGTTCATGCACATTAAGAATTCTCCATGGACCAAATGTTAGAAATTTGTGTTATGCTAGGTGATTGAGGATGTGATAAGTCATGTCTTATGAAGCCCACAAACTAGAAAGTTGTGTTATTCTAGGTGGATTATAGATTACATGGATTCATAGGCTAGAAAGTTGTGTTATGCTAGGCAACCATGAATGTGACAAATAAATCACACATGCTAGCAAGTTGCATTATGCTAGCTGGATCATGAATAAGTGAAAGGATCACATGCTATAAAGTTGTATTATGCTAGGTGAATTATGAATAAATGAAAGACTCACATGTTAGTAAAGTTTTTTGTTTACTGTTGATCGTGTTTTCTGCACAATAACAACTAGACATAATATGATATCCTATCTCTCTTTAAAGGTAAATCTCTATCGGAAAGCCTCAAGAGATAACCCCAAGGTCTCTAATGTCAGGTCTTGACAGTGCATAAACAACTCAGTAATGAAATGTGAAAATGTTGGTAATCACAATGGGACCTTACTACAAGATAAATACTGAATCAATTTTACCAGATTTTAACAAACTAGTGATACTCCAATCATAGATTTAACCCAATGATTTAAAGAAATAGAAAAGGAAAAGGGTTTTAGAGAGATTTCTAAATCTAATAGTACTCCTAAGATTAACAATGAAAGTAACAAAACACTAAAATGGATCAATCCTTCAAAAACTGGTCTCTGCTTGACCAAGATAAATCTGCAATCTCATAGAAAATAGTGCAATCTTCTGAGGTGTTGAGATTTTCAAATCATGAACATTCATTCAACAACCCCTTTTGCAGTTGAAATGAAAAAATCCTCACAATCGAACTAGGCACAATGAAATATGAAGTCCAGGCTAACTTTGCAAAGCAACTAACAATCAATTGGTTGCGAAAAGTATGGACTGAAGGATTGCTACAACATCCAAGTATCGAATCACAAACATTATTAAATCAAATCTAATCTAAATGTTAACTTCCTCAAAGCAATTTTAAAGATAAGATGACAAGAACCATGCAAAAAACAAAAGAAAATAAGAATGGCACCAAATCACAATGTCATTTTGTATTCAACTTGTTCACTATAGCAACAATCTTGGTTTTCTGTTACAATATTTGCTTGAGAATACCTAATTGCTTCTAACTACTGACCAAACTATCTAACTGTTATCTCCAATCCTTCTAACTATTTCTAACTGTTCTAACCAACCCTTTACAAAGAGGCGAAACGCCCAATATATAGAAATCCCCAGAAGACGTCGGCCAGGCAAGGGTTTAGTAGCATTAACTCGACACAACAACTTGGCCAGGAGAGTCTTTGGAATGGGTCAAATAGGCATTAAATGCGCGTCCCATTGGAGTTAGCTCCGGATCCGTAATGTAGCTCGGGCGATGTCCGAGAAGATAATAGGGAAGCATGGGTTGCGTTGTAGCCCATTATTAGCTCCCTTCCCTATTATCTGCACCCTGATTTGGATTTTCATGTACCCTCAAGAACGCCGCATCCAAGTCAGCCATAGGCGGCAGAGGAAAAACCCTAAGTCGCCTCTCAATGGACGTGATCTCCTCTCTTGAGTGTTCGACCAACTTATCCCAATCTACCTTGTACACCAAATGCTTGTCAATAACTACAAGGTAGGTGGCCGCATCATCCAACTTGTGCTCAGAGACAGACCTATCATCAAGTGGTACGTAGACATCACACCACCATTCTCTTAACTACTCCAAACTCAAATACTTCGGCACAATCTTCCTTCGTCCTGTCATGACTTCGAAGAAGGCTATGCAACCATTATAGACACTAGCTAGGGTGTCATCAATGTGTTTTCTTTTTTTGTGAATCTTCCTTAACACCTTTTTCCAGATTTGCAACGCCTCGAACCATTCCCACGGTTTGGCAGCTCTAGAGGAGGGAAGAATTCCATCACTCACCAATCTATCCTAGGTGTAATCCATTATGATCCTGGTTTTCTACAGAAGGAGGTCCGTATCCTCCTTATCTTGGGCCAACACTTGTTTCAATCACTCAGTTGCAATAATAGCATCTTTCCCCGTTGACAGGATCTCCTTAATAGCTTCATCACCCTTCTCTTGCACTCCTTTCAACCAATTCACAGTGGCAAGGGTGGAAGCTTTCATCTTTTCAAGCTTAGTTATGGTCTCTTGAGGTAGAGGATGGGTAGTAGAGGAAGATGGATTAATGGACTACAGAGGCTTTATTAATTCCTCCAAGCACTTCCTGAGATTTTCATTTTCTCTCTTTAGCTCCTGCTTGGCCTTCATTTCCTTCATCAATCGATCCACCATAACCGCACTGGAGACCTCATAGTCCTCAATATCCTGCTCAACTGATGTAGGCCCAAGATTAAAAGTCTGTATATCATAATCACTTCCAGCCACATTGTCCCTATTTTTTTCTGGAACAGGGGTAGCAATATGAACAACCTTGTTATGTGCCTCATCCCTCTCGACCCGTGAGATCACCCTAGCCTTCTTCTTTCCTTTATCCTTTCCAATCTTGGCTAGTAGTGCATCCCAGTTTGGTGGACTATCCTCCACTACCACTTGTTTTCTCTTTATTTCCTTCTCCAGCCAATTAGGGACAGTGGACTCCAATTGCACTATGCTCTACCCAATTTCTTCTTCATGTTGTTCTCCCGCCATTCCCTCATTCAAATTTTTTCTCTCAGGGGTCTCATCCATTTCACTTTCTTCCTCTGCAACATGTTCCTCCTCATATGCAGGTGATGGATCCCTCATTGCTTCTACCTACCTTGGAGGAGGTTCAACTTCTTTGGTTCTAATAGGAGAGTCTACATGTGCAACCACAGGGGACTGCATTATCTTTTCAATTTCTGCCTCTGCACTGTGGAGTTCCCCTTCATGAAATTCTTCCTCTCTTGTATCCGGATCCTCATCAATCTCTTTGGTCTTACCTGGTTCACTTTGGGTTTCATGAGTGGGAGGGAGGTCATCATGCTGCTTCTCATGAGAAGCCATCAGAGGTAGGTCTGCTTTAGGCACACCATCCCTGGGAGAGGGAGTCCTAGACTTCCTTGCATATACCTTGGACTTCTCCTCCGAGCTTTCAACATCCACTACTAGTGGAGTAGGTTTTTCCTTCCCAACCTTAGAGCTAGCCTTCTTTGATAATTTGACAATTCTTTTCCTCTTTGGCATAGGAGAATCGCCCTCAGGACTTTGCTTGGACTTCTTAGTCCTTGTCCTCTTCTTGGCCTTTGGCTTCCTCTATTTCACTGTTTCCTGGGTCTCTTCTTCTTGAATTCCTTTAGATTTAACTTTGATAGGGGAATCTAGCTTTCCTTTTCCCTTCAGATCCTACTCGGTGGACTCCTCAGAAGTAGAATGGGAATCTAAGTCCCCCATCAGGGCATAGGTGCATTGTACTACTTTTTTTTCCAACTCCCATACCATCTGTTTGAGCCACATCCTAGTGAATTTGAGGAATGGATCCATCAGTTGCTTCAACTTTGTGTTTCTTCCTCCAACCAATCTACATCACCAATCGGTTTGTCCTTTATGGCCTCATAGGCATGGTCCTGAATTACGTTCCCGTCATCTTCCAATTGATCAGGCACTGCTCTTACATTATATAATCAAACTGCATCAATTGGAAGCTGGGAGAATTTCTTCCTTCTGACCTTGTATTCATCACTGCAGTTGGCCCAATAGTCCTCTAATTTTACCTTATGGCTGTACTCTCTACTGGCCTTCTTTTGAGCCTCCCCTGTGATTTCAAATCTGGATCTCTTGGAGTGGAGAGACAAACCAAGAGCACTTAGTTCTTCTTCTAAAGATTGGGCAGAACCAATGGAAGGACAAACCTCTCCAGTGCCAATCCTTAGGGGAAAATCCCCACCAAATCCTGTCTTATGTTTGTCCTTCTTGACAATGGCATCAAACTCACAAATCTGCCTAGTGACTTCCAACAATATAATGTGGTTAGTGGGATACCTTGGAAGTCTGTACAGGGCCTTTTGACAACTGTCAACCCAAATGTAGGAGAAAGTAGGGAACTGGATGAACCACGCCCCATATTTCTTGATGAGCTCCTTAGCCAGATCTGAAATCCTGATATGCTCTGCCTCTTGAAGCATTCTGGTGATATGCATGGTGAATGCATCATTTGCCCTCCTATAGTCAGAGCCTCCTAAATACAACTTAGGGAAAAATTCATAGATGATGTCCTTTCCAAAAATTCCCTTTGTATCCAATCCTCTGTAGGGATGGAATCTAGCCAGTGCATAGACCAAATATGAGGTCGTTGTGAAGGTCTTTGTCTACAACACATTGGACAATTACCTGTGAATTACTTGGCTGATGACCCCTGCCCAATGGTAGTCAATTTTCTCTTGTTCCATCCTTACAATGGCATGACACATCTAATTCTCAAATGTACCAACACTCTTCAATCCGACCACCCTTCTCAGAAAGGTGATGGCATCGTAGTACTCCTTCTTGAATTTTGCTTTGAATAGCTGCTTAGGAAATTTGGAATAGTGGGACTTGGGATTCTATAGCCAGGAATTGATTAGCTACTATGATTTCACAGTGTGGTCATCGTAGAATTCCTGGGCTACCTCAATGGTGAATCCCACCACATAAGATCTATCTGGCATGTCGAAGGTTTGGGAAATGGAGAATGGGTTGAGATTGGAAACAACTCTCCCTTGAGGCCCAATAATCCTCTGTGTATCCTGATCATAGTGTCTGGCGCACTCAAGGACTAGCTCATAGCATTGCACTGTAGAAGGGAAACCGGCTACATGGGACAAGCCTGATTCCATCATCCTTCTAGTCACCAAAGGGGGATTCTCAGCTGCCATCCTTGCTTTAAAATCCTCATAGTCCCAGAGGCCAACATTTGTATCGGTCACTTTTGACCAGACATAAGTGATCTTACTCTCAGGGACCTTGCTTTTTATGTCCTGCTTGATCCTCTCTGCATCAGACAATGAGGAACCAGCTGCTACCTTGCTTGACTCAGCCTGCACTCCACATGAAAACATAGTAAGAACCACAGGAAAGCAAGGTTAATCTATCAAAACACCATTAGAATGCATCTCATATAGTCAGGGCGTTGTTAAAATTCACATAAAATGACCACAATAGATTTCGGGTTTCAAGACCATCCGTGGAATCTGAGCCAGAGAGGAATTTCAAGAAATTCCAGACCGGTCGGATTCCAACGAGAAAACCAAGAAACACCTACTTAATCATCAAACTTGATCATTTTTCATCCATAAATCACATGAAAGATCCAATTATGACATGAAATAATCATCAAATGCATCAAAAATTATAAACGAATCCAATTATTTCATGTTCCCTTATGTTTCATCAATTTTCGGGGAAGTTCGTGAGGGACGGATTTCCACGAAGAACGGGCCAAAGAAGAGGCTTCGAAAGATCTGGGAGACGATGGATTTTGGAGAAATATGGACCTGGTAGACATCCGTAGTTTAGGAACAATTCTGGACCACTGGGGAGGTCCCGGAACGTAGGTTTCGGTAAGAGTTAATACCTCGCGGAGAAGTCTTGGTGAAGCCAGGAAGTTATGCCGAAAGATGCTATTAGAAAAGGTCTCACCAAGACATGAGGAATTTGGTGTAACATCTGGGAGAACGACGATTTAGAAAACAACATCGATACGATCAAAGGTTACTCGCGGTAAGGTCTTGGCGAATTCATCTTGTTTCACCGACTGATGGGTCCAAGCAAACACTTCGGCCAGACTTAAGTTCTCAATAGGAGGTCCCAGCGAAGTGGTGGTGTTATGCTGACTAAGGCATGATTCGAATTTGGCCAGAGGTCTTAGTGAAAATATCTAGGCTCGCTAAGAAAAGGAGGCCTCACCACAACATCTTGGCGACCATCAGGAGTCTTGGCGAAAGCAAAGACTCGGCAAGAGCAGGGAGCTCGCGGTAAAGTCTCAGCGAAGGCGAAAGTCCCAACGACATAACGGAAGATCAGCGTGAGAATCACAGTGTCTTGGCAAATACAAATAGACCTACGAAGGGCTTTGGTGAGACATGAATGACCATTGTGACATCTCCCCAACTTTGAAGGGTTATAGCGACCACAAAGAGTGAGGCTGGGCGAAAGTGAAAGGTACTCGGTGGGAGGTCTCGCCGAACGACGGATGTCCTGGCGAAAGCAAATGAAAGATCAGTAAAGCTACGGGATCCCGCCATGACCTCTTGGCGACTTGGACTGGTCTTGCCAAAAATGAGGATGAACAAGGATGTTGATAATACATCTCCTCGCGGGATGAGGTCTTGGCGAAAGAAAAGGTTTCGGGATTGACGGATACATAAGATTTCATCGGTGTAAAAATAGTAGAGTCACGGCGATCTGACATGAACCTAGGAAGACTACTTCGGCGAACCTCAAGGTGGTCGATATGACGTCTCAGCGAGCTCAAATGGTTACAACGAAGGGAATCCGGAAGGGATGGGGAGTCCTGATTTCATCCAGACACTGAACCGACTACGGATTTTGACAAGTTTAACTTAGGGCAAGTCAGGGGCGGACCTTTCATGAATTTTCTTTGCATTCTAGGTCAATCCTAAGACGAAATCACCTGATATGGCACTGCCCTAGGTCCGAACCCTATACACCCGCCATTATCGCACAAGAAAGCTCAGGATTTAGTTGTTTCCACTATTGAGTCACCACTAGGGTTTACTAGTTACTCTCGGGCAAGATTCATTGAAACACAGACAAACAAAAGAGCTCAAAACTCGCCTGGGTGATGACAAAGGATGCAGTACGAAACAACCCTAGTGAAAAATGAACAAATAAACAGGAACTAAAATCCCACAAGTCCTCACAAAACCAACGTGCCATTCATAATTCAATTCAAAGCAGAGCAATCAGACACATACCATTATAAAGCGGGAATTGGTCTCAGAAGCAGCAAATGCGAAGCTCAAAAGTGTCCACAATAAACACGAGCAAGAATGCACCAAAAATCACCACCAAATCAATCAAGTCAAAGCTGAATGCCTCAGAATTCCAACCAAACACTCGCAAGAAAGAACTTCTCAGCTCAAACGATGGCAAATAGTGAACATAATGGCACAAAAGATCTCAGAATCAGGTTAAATACACTTCCCAGAGCGCGTACGAAGCCATTAATGCAACCAACAAGACAACCAGAGGAGGAATTCAGGAATCCGACGACAGGGCAGAATTCGGGAAAATCCTTCTCATGCGGAAATCCGCGAAGACCCAAAATTCCCTATCAACAAGGTCCAACCGGAATCCAAGCAAGATCCAGGAAAATTCGACGAGGGCAGAAAATCCCGAATTCGAGCAAAAGCCCGAAATTCATCCAGAACTTAAGATTTTCAATAAACAACCTAGGGGAAACACTTGGGCATTGAAAATAAACATTTAAACACGTACCCAAGTAAGACAAAAACTCAAAAGAAAGGGTCAGAACACCAAAACTGAAGCGAAAGAGGGTCCTTGCTTATAGCAGGGTGTGTGTGCAAAAAATTGCACAACATTTACTAGATGAGATCATTGATAAGTGAAAATATCATAGGCTAGTAAAGTGCATTGTTTACTAGATAAGTCTCACAAGTATCCAATGAAAACAATACAAGCTAGTGATGTCCATTGTTCTCTAGGTGAGTTTATGTCAACAATATCAAAAATTATGGGCCAAGAAAAATGTGTTGTTTATTGGGTAGTTCCAATAAAGTGCTACAAACATGTTCAAGAGATGTTATGATAACATTATCAACTTTATGGTGTGTGAAAAAGTGAAGTGCGTAGTGGAATGTATCCCCCCACCTTAAAGTAATTGCTAACATCAACTAAGAGCAATTTCCTTTAAGGTAGAAAGAGTGATAAATGCAAAATAGACATGAGAGGTTTTCAAAAGTCGTATGCCCAATGATATGTTTCTAAAATATACATCGCAACAAAGGGTTTCCCCTTAGGATAAGAAAGTCATAATAATGTTGGAAATATATGCCTCAATCATCATAGGCTATAACCTCTACTGGAGCAAAGTCCGTATGACATCTATCATGTCTGGCCAACTAGCAATTTAGAACATCTGCTTTGAACAAGTCGCTGTGACCTTGGAGGTGTCTTGCCGAACACTTTCACTTTGGAGTCTATCGCTGTGACATAGAGCAGTCGTTGTGATCTCTTACCACGTGGAGATCTCTAGCCAACAGGCCATTCAATCGGGCATTAGGGAGAGTCTTGGATGTTTGCTATGAGTTCCAGTGATAGCTGAAGTCTCATTGATAGCCTTTGGTTTGAGGTCTTCAGGGTAACCCTAATGGTTTTGGGAAGACGTCTCAGCGAACGATGAAGTCTTACCAACAGGGACACACTCGGGAGTCATTGGTGTAACACTAAGGTTTCGTTATGAAGTCTGGGCGAAGTGTTAATGTCTTGCCGATGTTGAAGTCTATTCTTGGTAAGACTCATGGCGACTAATGGTCTCGGTGTAGCATGGTGGTTTCGGTAAGAAGTCATAGCGACTTTGGTGAGTCTTGTTGATGATGAGAAGTCTTCGGTGTAACATATATGTGTTCGATAAGAACTCTTGGCAAAGGTGATATGTCTTGGTGACTGCTGATGACTTTGGGGTGACACTTGTGATCTCGGAGAAACCTCTTGGAGAGCATTAAGTCTTGCTGACAGCAATGTTTGGAGCTTGGTATGACTTGTGAGCTTTCGATGTGAGGTCCTCGCGAAGAACGATACTCTTGCCGAATGGTAAACTCACATCTATGAGACTTTTGGACCTCGCTATGATCTCCTGGCAAAAGCGATAGGTCTGGCTGATTGTTTGGTGATTCGGTGTAACATGTGAAGCTTGATAGAACATCTTGGCGATAATGATAACTCTTGGCGACATCGATATGGAGTTTTGGGCATCGAGGAGACACTTCTTGTGTCTCACTGACATGCTGATACAATGTGAGCTCTATTGATCGAGTGAGACCATCTGATATGGCTCGCTGTCGATCAATAGGAGAAGCTGAATCTAAACAGTTGAAAGATGGTTCGTTATGATGGTTTTGTGAGGAAGCTCGACGGACATGGAATGACATGGTTATACTCTGTGGTTGCAAATTGTGATCAGTTGTTTGAATTGACAGATTGTTGTGTGGTTGTATGATCAGTAAATGTATTCTAATCTGAAAAGACTGTAACTCGAAGGTTCTTGTACAAGTTTGTTCATGGTGAATACTGCTGTATAATGACACCAGAAAGATAAGTTTGACATTTGTATGTAATCTCCATTACTATAATACAAAGTGATTTCTCTTGGTGTGGTGGGTTTTTCTCCCATAAGGGTTTTCCCACGTAAATATGGTGTTCATCTGTGTTTGTCTATTTCTCTTTTTTTGTTATCTGTTTCTAGGTGTATCTTAATTGAACTGTAATTGAAAAATTAAAATTGTATCTACATTCTTCCCTGAGGTATTGACGTTTAGGAGAGTTGTTTCCGCATCTAGCTTTCCTTACAAGTGGTATCAGAGCCTGGCCAGTTGTGTTATCCTTGTGGGTACGTTGGGTTTTTTGTGTCAATTCTGTTCAAAGGGAGTCTAGTAAAAGTTTGTCAATTTCTAATTACATATTGAGATGGCTAGCACATCAGGAAAGATTGAAATAGAGAAGTTCAATGGCAGTAACTTTGAGTTGTAGAAACTCAAAATGGAGGATCTCTTAGTGGATCGTGATCTGTGGCTTGCAGTGTTTGGAACTAAACCTACAGGCATGAAGCAAGAGGATTGGGACCTTGCAGATAGAAAGTCTAAGGGGTTGATAAGGCTCTGCTTGGCAGACTCCATTCTTCTCAATGTACATGAAGAAAAGACTACATCTTCCTTGTGGAAGAGACTGGTGTCTATTTATCAGGGGAAATCTTTGGTGAATAAACTATTCCTGAGGAATAAACTATACTCTTTGAGAATGCAGGAAGGAGGGTCTATAGCTGATCATTTGAATGCATTTAACATGCTGCTTGCTTAGTTAACATCTATTGGTGTGAAGACTGAAGAAGAGGATTGTTGTATGCTACTATTTTGTTCTTTTCTAGACTCATGGGATCATCTAGTGATGGCTATTGGGAGTACAACATCTAGTTTCAAGATGGAAGATATTGTTGGTTCTTTGTTGTCAGAAGAAATGAGAAGAAAATATTTTGAGATGGAAAAGGAGGCCCTTGATGTTAGAGGAAGGTCAAAGGAGAAAGGCAAGAAGAAGGACAAGAAGTCCAAATTGAAATCATAAGGGAAATCAAAGTCTCCTGCAAGAAGTCCAAGGTGAAGTGCTGGAACTGTGGGCAACCTGGTCATGTCCAAAAGGATTGTAAAGAGGAGAAGAAGAAGAAGAAGAAGAAAAAGAAGAAGGGCTCTTCCGAAAATGAGTCTTCTCATAGTGATGGTGACACCTTCAGTGCAGCCTTGGCTACACAGGCATCAGATGATGTCTGGTTGATTGATTCTAGAGCATCTTTCCACATGACATCTCATAGAGAGTGGTTCACAAAGTATGAAGAATACGATGGTGGAAAGGTGTACTTAGCAAGTGATTCAACTTTGGAAATTGTTGGCCATGGATGAGTCATAATTCAATTCCCTGATGGAAGAGTGAAGGGAATCAATGATGTTATGCACATACCAGGTCTGGCTCAAAATTTACTGTCTGTCAGTAAGCTAAATGATATTGGAGTACAAGTCTTGTTCTCTGGAAATGGTTGTAAGATGACTAGAGGCTCTATGGTGCTGGCTAGAGGTTCTCGAATTGGTACCCTATACAAGCTGGATGCAGATGTTGTTCAATGTAACAATGTCTCTGGAAAGTCACTGAAAGCTGCTCATAGAGGTAAAGAGGGAAATATCCCTAATTATGTAAACTCTATGGAAGTAAAACTTCCAGCAGAGAAGACTATTCTCTGGCATCATAGGTTAGGCCACATAGGAGAAAAAGGTTTAAAAACCTTGAAGAATAAAAGCTTGGTTGAGGGGCTTGAAGATTGTAATCTCGAATTTGAATTATGTGAGCATTGTATTTATGGAAAGCAGCACCGTGTTTCATTTTATTCCAGTCCTCATAAATCTTCTAGTTTGCTAGATTATATTCATTCAGATGTGTTTGGTCTAGTGGATGTTCCTTCTTTGTCTAAATCAAGATACCATGTGTCATTCATTGATGATTATTCAAGAAGAGCATTTGTTTATTTTTTGAAAAGTAAATCAGAAATGTTCAGTTGATTTAAGGAATTTAAGAACCTTGTTGAAAATCAGGCTGGTAGAAAAATTAAATACTTAAGGACTGATAATGGTGGTGAATTTTGTTCTGATGAATTTGAGAGGTATTGCAAAGACCATGGGATTAAAAGACATAAGACTACACTTTATACTCCACAGCAAAATGGAGTTGCAGAAAGGTTCAATATGACAGTGATGGAGAGAGCACGAAGTATGCTTAGTAGTGCTGGCTTGGAGGAGAAGTTTTGGGCTAAGGCTGTATCTACTGCATGTTACATAATAAATCATTCTCCAAATTCTACTCTTGTTGAGAAAACACCTTTGGAAGAGTGGTCTGGTAAGAAGCCCTCTTTAAGACATATT
>VDFB02000017.1:118299963-118330391 GCA_007258455.2 Sequoia sempervirens | reverse complement strand
TTAAAATTTGATTTGTAAGTCCAACCAATTGGTCAACTTTCATTTTTAATATGTTTATTTCAATATTGTTTCTTTGATTTCTTTTTCATTTCTTCTTTTTATTTTTCTCAAGGTATTTATTATTTTAAGGGGTAAATGCTTTTGACCCAAAGCTATGAACTGGTGAGGTCACAAAAGAGGGACCTCAGCCCCAATTTAAACATTCAAAAATTACACCCCAGTCGGGTTTGAACCTTTATGGCAAGAACAACACCACAACAACTTAACCATCATATTATGCCACTACTGGCTTTTTCCAAGATATTTTCATTACCTACATTTATTTTGTTCTTTCCCACAAAAAAAAAATCAAGGCATGGCCATGCTCTTTATGGGAGGATTTTGAGAGATTTTTTATGTGATTCAATCCTCCTTTCCCTTTTATCAATCTCTATAGTGGATATTTGGGCTAGCTTATCTAGCTCAATCCCTTGTTGTTGGTATGTCTTAAGGTGTTTCTCCAAATTTTCATTTTTCTTTAGGGTTCATGTAGCTTATCAATTTATTGCTCTATTTTTGGCATTATTTCTTCTTTTACTCTTGACTCGGAATATAGAATTGATTCAATAGGATATCCAAAACTACTAGGTGATTTTGTTCATTCCCTCCTTACAAAAATTTCCTCTCTTAGTCTATACCAAGCTCTAGAAAAACCATATTTTACTGTAGTGTCCAAAAATGTCGTTTGTAACATTTTCACACTTGTTTGGACTCTCCTTGTAAAATTGAGCCTAATGATGCTTTGACTTCATGTTGTAATGTGTTTAACACACTCGCATTAGGTTTTGGGCCCTTATGAACTAATGAATTTAAATGGTACCTTACTAAAGTGTTGTGAAGTGTTGTAACACACTTTCACACATTTCTAAGGTTTTATCAATTAACTAAATCTAATAAACCTCTTTTTAACCAAAATGTACCTTAATCCTACCTTATTTGAAGTGTTGTAAAGTGTTGTAACACACTTTCACACTTTTCTAGGGTTTTCATTAATAATTGGCCCCTTTATGCTTTAATTATCCTTATTTTTCATCCACGAGCCCCATTTAATGCATCTTTTTGAGGACAATCCTGACACAAATCAATATCTAGTCATAATTTAGGTGTTTCAGGTTGAATGGCCTAGATTTAGTGATCTAGGAATCATTCACCACCTTGGGTGAATGAGTCCCACCTAGGTTTTTGGGTCTTGAACTTGGTTTCACACCTTTCTAAGCATTTTCTAAAATGGTCCCATAAATTATGCCTAATGGGACTCATTCGCCACCTTGGGTGAATGAGTCTCGTGTGGCCCAAAATCAAAATTAATTAAAAATTTTGGTGGAATTTTATCCTCCTAGATCTGATGTCCGCTTGTAGTGTTGTAATTTTGGGAATTCTTGCATAATTAAGTATAAATACAAGTTTCTTTCACTCATTTTCACCTAATCATTCAAGATATCACTTAGCAAGTTTGAGTTCACAAGAGCATTCAAGAGCATTCAAGGGAAAATTATCAATCATTTTAGAGCATTATTCAAGCATCAAGTATCATGTCAAAGATTTCATGAATCATGTTTTCTTTTGATCTCACAACTATGATGTAGGGTTTTATGATTCAAGCTAGCATTTCATTCAAGATCTATCATATTCAGGCAAGAGTCAAGATCTACATATATTGGAGCCACCTCATACATTTTTGTAGCACTTCATTTCTAGGGTTTGGTGAGTTGCAACATCTTGTTCTGTTCATTCATCATTCTACATTCCTATTTCATTCTATTTCAAGGTTTGATTACCAAAATGGGGTTTGACAAGGAAAACTTCATTCCTCTTTAGTGTGTGATTTACAGGTTTAGATTGAAGACAAATTGAGGAGAAAGTTTGGAGAAGGTTGTCAAAGGGCCTAAATTTGTCAAAGTTGTCATCAAGCATTGGAGAACACCTACAGGTTGATTTATAGAGATTCGGATCCAGAAACCTGAAGAAGCAGATTGAGCAAACTAAAAGAGAGAAGATTAAAACCTTGAAGTTTCAAAAAACCCTAACTAGATTGATTTGCCACTTCTGGTGAATGAGTCCTAGTCTAGGTCAAAATTTATATTTTTTAGAGATTCAGATACCCATTTGTCAGATTCTTATTTTTGCATAGAAATCCAAATCTGGGATTGATTCCCTCAGCTTAGCGTATGATTCCCAATCAACATTAAATTTATAATTTTTAGCATTTCAAAGCTCCTTCCAATCATCTTCAGATCTCTAGGTGCACACATTCCATCTTGCAGCTTTATGTTTTATTTCATTTGCATTTTTAGGTCATTTAGTGAAGCATTGCATCATATTAGGGTTTATCATTACATCTTGCATTTCATTTGTCTTTCCAAGTCTTAACTTGGTGGTGAACCCCTCATTAGTTTACATTTAGCCCCTAGGACAACCCTATTGCAAGATCTCTTTCTCCTTTGCATTGAGATCTCTAGGGTTTTTTCCTGAATGAGAGAGTGAAGATTGTTATTCTATCTCCCAAGCATAGAATCAAAACAATTTTCCACCTTTCATTTTCGTGAACCTGCATTCAGAACATCATAATTCTGATTTGGAATGCATTATCATCCTAGATCTTGCTTGCATTAACATTGCATTAGGGTTTACATTAGTTAATTGGAATTCTAGGGTTTCTAATTTTGCATTAGTGAAAGTTCATATAGCCTGCATTTTTTCATCTCATTTCATTGAAATTCATACAAAATCTATATTTGTACTTAGGTTACAGATCATACAACATAAAAAGCATCAAAATCAATTGAAATTTTTTGAATTTTTTGAAAAAAAACCCTCACTGGGACTCATTCTCTCCTCTGGGTGAATCAATCCGAGTGCAAATTCTGCACTATATTTTCCAAAATTTAAAACCCTATTTTTAGGCTTTTCTTTGCTATTAAAAGCTTTATGTTTCAGTTTGCATAACTTATGTTACATTCAAATCATTCGAATTAGCAGTGATGACTTTGACATGTTAGATGAATCCCTTGATGAATTCATCTCACAACGTTCATCCACTAAGGCTTGTCATGATACACTAAAACCAAGAGAAGTTAATGTGATTCAACCTCAACTTATCCTTTATCCACCTTCACACAAGCCTCAGCCTAAAAACAAGCTTGAATTTACTCTTTACCCACTTAAAAAAAATATTTTGCAGCAATCAAGTACTAATAACATTGCTCATACATACAACACTCAAAACAATCCACAACCAACTCCAACAACCTTACCTTTGCCTAATCCCATTTTTCCTAATGCTCCTCATTTAACTTCACATGGTGGGAAGGAGTATGATCTTTTTGAACAACTTAAAAATACTCTTGCAAAGATATCCCTATGGGACCTAATTTAGAATTCACCTAATTATCACACTATGCTTCAAACAACTTTACAACAAGTAGTGGTTCCCCCTAGTACAAATGAAAACAATGTGGTAGCTCTAATACAAGGAATGAATATAGTTAATGTAGACATTACCTTCCATCAACATGAGTTACCTCCTTTGGAATTGAGAAAGAAAAATGATTCATTCATGATAATAGCCATTTACAACATACTAGGAATAAAAAGAACCATTATTGACAATGGTTTCACTCTTAATGTGTGTATTATCACACTTTTGGATAAACTTGGTGTGGATAAGTCAAAAATTCAACCTGTAGACACCTAAAAATGACCTAGGCCTGCAAGCTTCATTTTTACCACTTTCGTCCTAGCATAATTAAGACATTTAATTAATTCATATCCTTTGATTCTTCATGATTATTAAATAAATAAATTTTATTTATTTATTAAATACGTCATTAATTGTCTAAGTCTTTCTTTAATTAAATAAATTTCTTAATTTATTTAATTTCCTTTTCTGCATTTAATTCTTCCTGATTATTAAATAAATGAATTACCTTTATTTATTTAATACGTCACTGACTGTCTTAATTAAATAAATTGATTAATTTATTTAATTAATTAATCTTATCTTCTAAATTAAATAATTAAATTTAATTATTTAATTGCCAATTTAATATTCTTCTCATTTTAAATAAATTAAATTATTTAAAATGTCATTTCAATCTTAACTGTTAGTCCTTTTTGATAAATAATCTGAAAAGATTATTTATTATCTCTCAAAATCCATAACTTGAATTAATTTAATTCAAATTGGTATCTAATCTTCTAAAAATCAAGTAATCGGGCAGATTCTTGATTTTCCAAATCTGATCTTCAGTCCAAATCTTATCTCTTTGATTTTTCTAATCTTGCAAATCAGGCAATCTTATCTTCTTGATTTTTCAAAAATCTTTATTCTTTAATTAATTTGTCTCATTTATTCTCCACCGTTGATCCAATTTTATTATGATCGTTCGATTAATGAATTTTCCCTAACCCTAATTAGGGATTCTCAGATTTAATTTGGATCGCTCATTTTAGATTCTTGTCATTAATTTATCTCGTCCGTCCATTCGAAATGGCATTTTCTATAAAATTCCATCTTCTTCTCACTTTTTGATTACACACGCACATGCTGACATTTTGCATAGTGATTATAGGCATTTACTTTCACACTTTATTGTCATAGGCAATTTTAGTATTGGATATAGTCATTTGATCAATTTTGGAATTTGTTTTAGACATAGGCATTGGCAATAGACATAGGCATTTAGACATAGAAAATCCTTCAAAGCTTATTACAGGACTTAGACAAATTTTAGATTTTGCTCGCACAACAAATCTGAGGGCCACATTATCCAGCAAGTAAGAAGGTGCTACAAAAATGAATCATGGAGACTTCGGCGATCAGGTATAATCGTTCTTTCATGTATTTCCATTGTGTTTTGTAGCTACTTTGGGTTTTTATCATTTTACTTTGATTTAATTGATCTAATCTAATACCCTAGAAATTACCCTTAGTTACATTGGCGAACCCGACTCTGTTTTCTCGTGTCCGTACGTTTTTTTTCTTGTTTTCTGTTGTTTTGCAGGTATAAGTACGGATCAACGCAAGTGTTTTTAAAAACATCGCGACGCATTTGATGCGTCGCGACTGATCTGATGACAGAAGCGCCGCAATCGCCCTGACAAGATGCAACTGACAACTAGAACGACGCATCTGATCTGTCGAGCCGCATTTGAAGACCTGAACAATGCATCTGCCATGTCAAGCCGCATCTGTCTGGTAAATTTTTTCTTTCAGTTTTCATGTTCTGATTTTCAG
Source organism: Sequoia sempervirens (assembly GCA_007258455.2). NCBI lineage: Eukaryota > Viridiplantae > Streptophyta > Pinopsida > Cupressales > Cupressaceae > Sequoia > Sequoia sempervirens. The sequence goes on along the minus strand of VDFB02000017.1, from coordinate 118,325,116 downwards.
ATTTCAGGTTGTTTCGGGTTTTTGGTTTTCTAGTTTTCTGTTTTTCTGTGTTTTTTATTTCTGCGTGTTGGCTAGACTATATTTTTTGTGTTACTAATCTTTTCTTGTAGCGTGTGGCGATCCCCATTCGTGTGTCGAAGACCATTGCTTAAAGAGATTACTAATTCATTGTTTGCAGATTCGAATGTCAAAGAAGGAATAAACAAACTTTGTGCTTGTTTTTCATAGATTAGCAAACATTTGATTTTGGTGCATATAAAAAGAACTCATGTCTTCTATGATTGATTGTGCTTGCAAGATGGTAGGTGAGTATGCTCTCACTTGGTGAAAACCTCATGATCAGAAAACCAGACCCATCTTTATTTGTTAATTACCCTTCACGATTCGGTATATCGGAGTATCTTCTCCCCTTGCGCATTCGTGCGATCCTAGGTGTAAGAGAAATGGTTACTGACTCTAGAACTTGGGCCTATTCTGGTGGGAAAAAGTACTCACCCCAGAATGACTCAGACTGGTAGCACCCTGACACTGAGGGACTTCCAACCGGTATATAAAAGTGGGTTCTTGGGGAAATCCCAAGAATCACGAGCGTGGTTCCGACAAGATGGATCTGAAAGGGGACTCTCGCCGCATGGATCACGCCCCACGAACGGAATGCCTGAATTAAAAACCTATTATTTTAGTGTCCAACCATTCTATTGGTCGTTGCTTGGTATAGTGTAGGGTACAATATCATACCCGAAGACACTCACTACTGATCCCCTTGAGTAGAGATAGCAGTTCTTGGGAAGTCACTACCCAAGAATTTGAATTTGGTGTGCTCAAATGACGTTAATGAGTCGTGGAGGGGAGCCAATGCCACCAAAATTCTAAGCTATCCGCTCTCGAGAAGGAAAGGTGTTTATCACCAATCCGGGGTATATCGGTGGGCTATACCAAGTATACAAACCCTTGGCCTATTGGCCTTTCTAGGATTGTGCTTATCTGATGTGTGTTTGGTCACTATTAAAACGCTGTGTTTGTCAAGTGTTTTCTGGTCTTACCACAGTTTGAAACAAAACATTCATCAAACAGATCAAAATTTCCATCAAAACAACAAGAAAATCACTTTGAAACAAAACTATCATCTGTCGAACCGCAAGTGATTTTTTGCAACGCAATCGCTCTGTTAAACCACATTTGAAACTTAGAATGCCGCATCTGTAGGCGTCGCAACGCATCTGACAAATCAAGTCGCATTTGACAGTCCAAAATCCGCAATTGCAAAACCGAACCGCATTTCCTAAACTGTGACGCATTTTCCTGTCAAAATTTTATACTTCAAAGTCGAAACCTGGGGTCTTCAAATTGTCAACCATTTGTCAAACACTGCCATCAAGAAGATTCTGTTAGAAACCAAGTCTGAAATTGCTCAAAGTTTCATCATTAGTTTGCATTAGTCACCATAGGTTTCATTATCCTTCATTCTTTTTCGTTGCGTACATCCAACATTAGGTTGTCCCTAGGTTCATACTTGCATACTTATGATTAGGCAAATCTTAGCACACTTGGCAAACACCATTGTTTTTGAAATTAGGCTCTTTTGGACTAAGTTATCAACCCCCCTTTTAGTCATTGTCATTTTTCGTGAGATTTTCTCCAACTCAAGAGTCTAGTTAGGAAAACTCACTCGTCATTTAGACCTTGTCAACTTGTCATTTCCAACAAAGTCCTTTAGCAGTCAAAATTGAAAACAAAGTTAGAGCTTAGAAGTGCTTAGATAACCTTGTCTTACATAGGTACACATTGCATATCCTATTCACAAAAATCCAAAAACATTAGTCATTCTAGGCATCATTTTGAACTTAGACCTCCCGTAGTGTCATACTTGCATTTAGTTGTCATTACCGTTTGAGCAATCTCATTTATGGTCGAAACTAGACTTCAAAAACAAAAGAGACAAATGGAAAACTTTCGACAGGACCCTCCGTTTACTGTCAACAATCCTCCACATGACCCAAGCTGGACCCTTTATGATCCATTTTCCATTTTAGATGATCCACCTCTAGTGACAACGAAATCCTCATCAAGCAGTACATTTGAACTTTTCTTGCAAAGAGATGAATACAATCACATTCTTGAGGAAAACATAGAGGCAATAGCACAAAACCCAGAGGCCTCTCACTTCGTTGAAACAATGGTCCGTTATGACAAAAACATATTCTTGGCTATACTCTTGAGTGAAGGAGCTAAGTTACCACAAGGATTTGATGCTAACATGCTAAACTTGACACCTCCTGACCTTAATGCCAACAATGCACATAACATGTCACATAGTGGTCAAACTCCAAACACTACGAGCAACACTTTCTTTGACACCACAACAACAGTGCATGCTACATCCAACATCCCAAACATTTCCAACACAATAAATACTACATCTATTGGAGAATCACAATCATCCACAATGCCCACAACATCCACGACACCACCCCAATCCGATGGAACCACTCTTGGATCCTCAACAAAATGGGAAAATTATTCCAATCCTCTTTTTACCACAACAGTAAATACCACGGGGGCATCATCAAGTCACAACAAACCCCCCTTGACAACTCCATTTACTACCATGAGCACAACCTCGACATATCCACTTAGTGGTATTTCACAAAATCCTTCGGGAGGGGGCAAGGGACGCATTTTTATCCAAGGACAACAACCAAACGTTAACACAACACAGTCAAATGTCATTGCCTCCCAAGGTACAAACACAAACATTCCCCTTGTACAAAATCAACAATTCGCACAAGGTGGCCAAGTAACACAACCCATGACATCATTGAGCCACCATAACATTTATGGTCATAACATCCCCCAAATAACGACACACATGACTGGGGGACATATCCCAACATACTCATCTAACATTCATACTCATCAACATGCACCCAATCATAACTTCCAATACCAACAACATGTCAATCCACACACGTCATACATACCACAACAATCCATACCACCACAATACACCAATATTCACGCACAACAAACAGGAACACATGGTGTACCAGGAAATCCAATGCACGGAAACATAAACGACCCTACCATAGATGAACTCAAAGCAAGAATGAGGGATATGGAGAAAAATATCCAAAACATGTACATTTCAGGCAGGAAATCAGAAATATCATATGACCTAGATGTATACCCATTTGACACGAGCTTAAACATGCCTCCGTTTCCACCAGGATACATGTCACCCAACTTCACAAAATATAGAGGCAAGACAAATCCCATTGAACATGTTCGCGAATTCGCAACCAATTGTATGGACATCGCCTACAAACAAACATACTTGATGAGAATTTTTTTCTAAAAGTCTGGCAGGTCAAGCCCTTGAATGGTTTTCAACTCAAAAAGATATCCAAACATGGGATGAGCTCAAACGAAAATTCATAAGAAATTACGCGTACAACATTGACATGGATACCTCTATCACTAGCTTGTGCAATCTCACGCAAGAAGATTCTGGTGAGACATTTATTCCATTCTTTCAAAAATGGAGAAGCCTTGCTAGTCGATGTCACATTGACATTCCTGAAAGGGAAAAAGTCGACATGTTTGTCCAAACACTTCTAGGGCCCCTAAAATTCGCATTGCAAATACATTGTTGCACAAACTTCACAGAATTAGTGGAAAAAGGGGTCCAAATTGAGAAAGCCCTTATCGTAAAGGGAGAACTAAGATATGGTTCCAAAAACACAAACGTCAACCCACCCACCGACAAAAACAAATATTGGGTTAAAAATAAGCATGTTACAAACGACGGTGTTGTCAACGCCAAGACTACAAGTCCTGTATTGGCTCTAAAAGGGGTTCAACAACAAAATAGACTAACAACAACATTGACACCTCCTCCCAATACTTCTTCAAACAACCAAGGTGGTCAAAACAATCAAGGAAAATACCGTCAAATGAGACAATTTCCTAGAGGTCGCACATACACCCATTTGGGTGAACGCATTGAAGAAGTCCTTAAGAAATGCCTCCAGCATGGGGTCATCACACTACCGGAAATAAAACCATATGACCCAGGACAATTCAAACCAGCATGGTGGAATGACAATGCACTTTGTGAATACCATCGAGCAAAAGGACATACAACCTCTAACTGTCGACAATTGAAAAACCTAATACAGGATCTTATCAAAAAATCGCACCATCGAAGTAGGTGGATCGCAATTCACCTCCAATTCAGATCATACTATCCACAAGAATCCACTGCAGGACCATGGTTCTCATAATGCTTCCACTTTAGGTCCACAGAATCAAGCTAACTTCGCCCGAGTCAAGTACGACTATTCTGGTGGACCTATTATAAACAATGTCCGAACTAAAAATGAATACATCAATACCATTACGGTTAGAAAAGCGCCCCACTGTAATACTACAACTCGCAATGGCAAGGTCACTATAGCTGGTCCACCTCCCGCTCGACAAGCCAAAATCACCATACCGGGCCCGTCCGCTAAACAATCACAACCTGCACCACCTGCTAAATAGCCAAAATCTGTCCCAACCACATAGCAGTGGAAACCCAAGAGTCAGTTCAACCTCATTGACCAGCTAGGAAAGACTCCCGCGCAAATATCTATCCTTGAGCTGCTTCGTATCTCTCCCCCGCACAAAGAAATCCTAGACAAAACTCTCCTAGAGTCGTCGGTCCCCAAGGACATCGATGTCAATCAATTTGAAACCATGGTTGGATATCTCACTACGCCGCACCACGTCACCTTCTCAGACCAAGATTACTCATCACATAAAACTAACCACAATGATGCATTACACATAGAAACTTTTGTCCACAAGCACAAAGTTAGACGGGTTTTAGTAGATGGCAGAGCAGGATTGAACATATGCTCCCTCAAATTGGTTAAAGCTCTAGGGTTCTCTGATGCGTGCGTAGACCCAACGAAAAGTATAGTGATCAAAGCAGATGATGACGAGGAACGCTCTTCACGGGGCGTTATCTCTCTCCCAATCAAAGTGGGACCAATCATTATGGACACAACCTGCCAGGTCCTGGATTTGGAACTACCGTATAACATATTGCTAGGTTATCCATGGATTCACGCCTTAAAAGCCGTCCCGTCCACATACCACCAATGCCTCAAGTTTCCATTTGATGGCACTGAAGTAACCATATACGGAGACCCCGACCCTCTCCAATATTGTACAAACACTCACGTCATCTTCCACATCCGCTCCATCCATGTCTTCCGCCATACCACCACCTTCCACCAGCTCTAAGAGTGAATCCACTGTCACAATCTAGGACCTTGGCTGCAGAGAATTCAAACTGCACACAGCATATAGCATAACAACAATTCCCAGGTCTCCCAAGGACTATGGTCGACCATGTTTCAGAATGGAACCTCAGGAAACCTTCAAAGTTCCACCGAATATAGTTTTTATCAAGTGGGGAGACATGAGTGAGGAAGACCTTGCGGACATCACAGGATGGATCTATAAGGATACTGTCACATTACCCCCATTACCAGTTCAAATATATGGCAAAGGTTATGACATCATGAAGGCTAAAGGCTATGATGGTACTAATGGCCTAGGAAAAGATAAAATTGGCTGAAGGGAACCCATAGAAACTTTTCAAATTTTGAAGTATCTTGGATTAGGGTTTGGATCACTTGCCAATGACGATCAATGTACTTCTGGACTTTCAAATGAGCGAGTACATGCTTCTGACAGTTTCGATACTACTAGGGAAACCCTCACCGAAACAGACTCCCATGAATGGGAATTTGGCTCAGAACGATCCCTAAGTGACTGTTGTCTTGATGATTTGTTTGTTGAACCAGGGGAACTGACCTCTGAACAACGATTTTGGAAAACATTCAAAATTGAACAAGCACCAAATAGTCAAAGTCCCACTACCACCTCCCAGGACGTACAACACCCGTCATCTAAATCCCATCAGGCTAATCCATCTGAGGTATCAGACGACATTGACAACCAGGGCTCTAAAACCTTCACTCCCTATTTTGAAAACGAATATGATACTAGTGAAGGAGAATATTGGATAGAGTTCGATGTCGAGTTGGATGATGATAACCTCATTTACAACATTACTGAATCCATCTGCATGCTTTCTGCATCCTCACCCCAATTCACTAGCCTTGACGATGGCATTTCTTTAGTTTACCCTGAACTAGTCGATTGGGACCAACAAGGACCGCCAGTTCTGGACACATTTCAAAATGATGAGGCAATAGCTGAATTCATGGGATTACGAGAAGGCATACCCAGTGGGGACCACAAATCCAGAATTTCCATTGATTTAGACTGCACCGCATACTTCGGCGAGACTATTCAGTCCTCTAGTCGCAAAAGTAAAAATAAAACAAAAAGTGAAACGTCTCTGGGTGAAAACCGAAAGGCACCTCTTGACGATAAAATAGTAAAAATAAAGGACGTATCTGCGGGTGAACTTCCTGAGGCGCCCAAAGATGGAGGACTGGACTTTCTCCCCATGCAACAGGAGAAATCGGCCATGCTTATTGAGGACACAATAGAGGATAACATTTCAACTATAGAAGACCCCAAGATGGTCCTATTTGTTGCATCATTGACTGACGAAGAGAAACCATAATTTCATAAATTCTTTGCAGAATGAAAAATCAATTTCGTGTGGTTTTATGCTGATATGCTAGGATTGGACCTCGAACTGGTTCTGCATCATCTGCCACTATTACCCAATGCTAAACCAGTCAAGCAGAAGTTGCGCAAGATGCATCCCCAAGTTGCTCTATTGGTCAAGGCCGAGTTAAAGAAATTACTGGATGTCGGATTCATAAGGTCTATAGATTATGCTAAATGGATTTCCAACCTAGTGTCGGTGACAAAGCCAAATGGGCTAATTCGTGTATGCACAGACTTTTGGGATCTGAATAAAGCATGTCCAAAGGATGACTTTCCTTTGCCCAACATTGAAATCATAGTTGACCTAACTGCAGGATATGAGATGCTATCCCTCATGGATGGTTTCTTCGGCTATAACTAGATCCGCATTGCTCCTGAGGATCAACACAAAACGGCATTTACTTGCCCATGGGGTACATACTGTTGGAACATCATACCCTTTGGTCTCAAAAATGCAGGTGCCACATATCAAAGGGCTATGACCACGATCTTCCATGACATGATGCACAAAATAATGGAGGATTATGTAGATGACCTCTTGGCCAAATCAGCAACAAGGAAAGATCATTTGAAGGTACTCGACATAATTTTCAAAAGACTTGAAGAGTACAAAGTTCGGCTAAACCCTAAGAAGTGTGTTTTTGGGGTCACATCAGGTAAACTATTAGGGTACATAGTTTCTCGAAGAGGCATAGAGGTTGATCTAGAAAAGGTCAAAGCAATCATAGACATGCCTCCACCCAGAGGGATCAGTGAACTCAGAACTCTGCAAGGCAGAGTACAATCTATTCGTCGTTTCATAGCCCAATTGGCAGATAAGTGCCACCCATTCCAGTATCTGTTGTTCAAAAGTGTCCCCTTTGTATGGAAGGATAAATGTCAAGAGGCCTTCCAGCAAATCAAAGATTACCTGCTATCAACACCAGTACTCATGCCGCCCATTCATGGAAAGTCGTTGATTCTATACATCTCGACTACTAGTTCAGCACTGGGGGCATTGCTGGCCCAAAATGATCATGAAGGAAAAGAAAGAGCAATCTATTACATCAGCCGCACACTGATAGGCTATGAGTTGAACTACACATACATTGAACGTGCATATCTTGCTGTTGTCTTTGCATCCCAAAAACTAAGACACTATATGCTCAGTCATCAGACACAATTGGTCGCTAAGATTGATCCACTGAAATATCTACTAAGTCGAGCGGCATTAACAGGCCGGTTGGAAAAATGGGTCATGATACTAAGCAAGTATGACATACAATATGTTGAGGGCAAGGCAATAAAAGGGCAAGTAATAGCAGATCAATTAGCAGATGCACCGATCCAAGTCACCCATCCATTAGTAACTGATTTTCCCGATGAGTCCATTTTTCATGCAGAACCAGCAGCACCATGGAAGCTATATTTTGATGGGTCTCATACTGGTCATGGCTCAGATGCTGGAATCTTGTTTATCACACCACAGGGGGATTCAATTCCTAAGTCATTCAGAATCGCTTTCCCTTGTACAAATAACATTGCCGAATATGAAGCACTAGTCACAGGTCTCAAGTTGGCAATCAAATGGAAAATTCAGACGTTTCTTGTATTCAGGGACTCCCAGCTCGTGATCAACCAAGTGAATGATGACTATGAAACAAAAGATGAGAAGTTGCTTCCCTACAAGAGGATGGTGGACAGTTTCCTGACATACTTCCAATTGATTTCTTTTGAAAAAATCCCCATGGAACAGAATAAGGCAGCTGACGCAATGGCTACTATTAGTTCTCTCTTGGACATCCCTAAAAATGTGTCACAATTTGAGTTCTTAGTAGAACAGCTTTTGATACCAGCATATGATATCCCAGAGTCGGAAATGTTTTGTGAACTTGTTGGTCCCAACTCTCCTTGGTATCGAGACATTTACGATTACCTAAAATCCCAAACCCTTCCACCGAACCTGTCCAATAACCAAAGGAAGTCCTTCATTAGAAAATCTGCAAGATATGCCATTGTTAGTGACACCCTATACCACCATAGTTTCGACGATACCCTCCTTAGATGTCTTGACACCGACGAAGCATGTACGACCTTACGAGAAGTGCACGATGGTATATGCGGATCTCATTTGAGTGGTCCTACTCTGGCTAAGAAACTAACGAGACTTGGGTATTATTGGCCGACCATGGAAAAAGATGCAATTGAATATGTCAGGACTTGTCACAAATGTCAAACACACAGTGACCTGGTCCATGCTCCAGCACAAGAACTCCGGCCAATTACTTCTCCTTGGCCCTTCTCTCAATGGGGACTCGACCTCGTGGGTAAGATCCATCCAACAGCCATAAATTCATTATCACCGCCACCAAGTATTTCACAAAGTGGATTGAAGCCATCCCATTGACATATATTACCGGCAAACAAATATCGAAGTTCATCCTTAACTACATCATTTTCCGGTATGGCCTTCCGCAGTCAATCATCACTGACAATGGACGTCCGTTCAAAAACCAAGACGTACGTGAGTTATGTGAGCGATTCCATATCCAACACCACTTTTCATCTCCATATTACCCCCAAGGAAACGGCCAAGCTGAGGCGTCGAATAAAACCATTGTCAAAATTCTAAAAAAGACTATCAATGACGCTGGCCGCGACTGGCACATACAACTTAACCCTGCTCTGTGGGCTTACCGAACTAGCATTCGTACACCTACAGGAGCCACCCCATTCGCCCTAGTCTTTGGCGCTGAAGCCATCTTACCCATTGAGGTCGAAATTCCTTCGCTATGAGTCTCCCTGAAGGGTCTAACTAATGAAGAGGAGTACCGACAATCACACTTGCATGAGCTGGAAATGCTGGAAGAAAGAAGACAAAACTCACTTAATCATCTCCAAGCATACTAGAACCGCCTTTGTCGCAGCTACAATAAAAAGGTTATGGTTAGAAAGTTTGACATTGGCGACCTAGTTCTCATGCAGAACCCCAAGAATCAAGCAGACAGAGAAAAGCCGGGAAAGTTTGAACCAAACTGGCTGGGTCCCTATATTATCATATCTTCCTTTGGTTCTGGGGCATATCAATTGGCAACTCTAGATGGGGAATAGTTGACAGAACCCATCAATAGTTTACATCTCTGAAAGTTCTACGCATAGCATCAGAGGATGGAGCTAAAAGCCATAAAATACAAAAAAATTGAAAAATGATAAAAATCGTCACCCTGATGAAAACCTAGCAAACAGGCGTCTTGGTGGCACCAAAAAAAATCAAAAAAAAATCATGAAAATAGTAAAGAGAAAAATGATTCGTTCAATAGTGAAAACCTGGTAAACAGGTGCTTTGGACAAGTACCATGGTGAAAACCTGGAAAACAGGCGCCATGCGTAATCAATCATTGCTCTGCCATCTACTGGCACTTTGTCTAAACTTGGCCTAGGATGAAAGGTATGTTCGCCATCATTCTGCAAATCACCACCACTTCCTACCCTACCTGTCCTAGTGGATAAACGATTGACATCAAGTCCTGACGACTGTCCGTCTAGCAAGTCAACAGCATCCCGACCATATTCCTTGCAAATGGCTAAGTCTTAGACTTGACTGGGGGAAAAAAATTTATCATGCAACTGCAGTGGATGTCACATATGATCACAAAAACATCATAAAAAGTCCTGAAAAAAGTCCAAAAACATCATAAAAAGTCCTGAAAAAAGACAAAAACATCATAAAAAGTCCTGAAAAAAGTCCAAAAACATCACAAAAAGTCCTAAAAAAAGACAAAAACATCGCAAAATGTCCTGAAAAAAGACCTAAAAATCATAAAACGTCCTAAAGAAAACCACAAACAAAAAACATCAAGCGCAAACGCAGTGTCATCTCTTGTCAAAAGTCAATCAGGTCAATCGGTCCATGTCATTGTCCGAACTACGTTGTCTCTGCGCATTTGCTACGTAGGCAAGACTCACATTTTGAGTCCCCAAGACATTAGGTCAGTCCTTTTAGGTTTGTCAAAATAAAATCATGGCTCAATCTTTGGTCATCAAGGCAAAGTCATTGGTCGTGTCGAACTACGAGGTCTCTGAGTGTATGACGTAGGCAAGGCCATCTGTCGATGAGCCCCCAAGGCCACACTAGGTCAGTCCATTAGGGTTCATGGCACTACACGGGCACACAAGTCAAAAGTTTCCAATCATTTTCTACATGGGACAACTCCTAAAACAAAGTAAAACAATCATTTATTCAGCATGGCAATCTCATCAGCACATCACTCATATCATCAAGGCAATATCGACATATAGTCAAACACAAGTCAAACTCGGTCAAAGCAAGTCAAATCATCATAAATCAGTCAAACTGTCAAATTTTAGTTTATCTTCAGATGAGTCCTTCTGAATGATAACCTCTGTCATTTACGCCTTAGGATGTGTCCTTCCTAGGCGTCGTCATCGTCATTTCGACATTTTGAGTTATCCTCTTGACATCTAAAAATCACTCATCCTGACATAAGTATTCTTCATATGTGTCCTTCTGAAGAACCAACTCTGTCATTTATGCCTTAGGATGTGTCCTTCCTAGGCATCATCATTATTTTGAGGGACCCCTTACGACCATTAGGGATCAAATCCTCTTGGCATCGGCATTATTCAGGATGTGTCCTTCCTGAATTCACCAAGTCTCGACATTCTCCAAGGTCATCAAAACTTTAAACATTTCGACATCTCGACATTATCAAACATGGCATCTTGACATCAGAACAATGGATATCCAGACGCACTTGGCAAACACTTGACAATTGTATTTTGATCTTTTATCATGTTATTAGTTTTTCAGCGAGATCCCACTAAGCAGGATTTAGAGAAGCAGCGATGTAGCATGACAATTGACACACATGAATACTAGCTTCTCAGCGAGGTCCTGATTCTGGGATTTAGAAAAGCAACGACATATCATGATAGGGACTTTATTTTTTTATTTTGACAATCATGCTACTAGTTTCTCAAGGATGACCTGGAAACAGGATTTAGAGAAGCAGCGACGTTTCATGATTTTTCCTAGTCTTTTTTTTCTGCATGTGGTTGATTATGGCAAAAAGACTGGGGCAAGCACGCTCCTAGTATGAGTCATGATCATCCTTGTTTGTGACTGTTCATCTTACGTGATGGTACAACCTTGCACACCTTGATCTATGTCATATCATGGTGTTTCTCGGCCATTACAATAGTCTACCCAATGATGATTAAGAGCAATAAATACTAATGTCCTATGGTAAAGTTTTGAAGGATTTGGTCTAGGAATTAACATGCATTTTCATTAGTTTGGTCATCTTCTCTTCTTCGATCTAGTCATCTTCTCTCATCAGCCTCATCGTCTTCTCTCGTCCATCTCATGATGATATCCTGTGACATCCAAAAAACATAAGTGCATACATGAACATATAAACATTGCATTAGGTCCATACATATATCATCCATGGCATTAAATCATATACATAATCGCAAACATTGCATTAACATAATCATCAGCATTGCATCTTTTACTAAATCCATCATGCACATCATTAACATAGTCATATAAATAAGCATTGCATTATCATGGCATCAAAAATTACACATAGGCATCATATCACATACATGATACATCACAAATCATGCATCATACATGTCATAATACATAAAGCAAAGAGCATCACATAACACATGTAGGCCGCATCAAAACTGCATCATCATATACTATCATCTCAAAAAGGTACAATGTCACAGGATAAAATCATGGGATATCCCAAAAATGGAGCTCGCAGGCTCAAATAATATACATAGTGTGTCATAATACAAGTATGCCCCTAGGGTAGGCTCTCATCACCCCCTCGAGGCGAAGAATGTGGCGGTTGTAACCCTGTCACTAGCTCTAAAGTAATAGGTGGTCCTATAGCAGCCTCTGTCTGTGATACTGATGGAACCGCGAGTGAGGGTATCATCCTGATGGTGGCAAACATCTGTGAGGTCACTGCTATCGGACTCTGGGAGATAGACGGATCTATCACTGGCGGCTGATCCTGTACTGACCTTTGCGCTGAAACTGTCACAACCTATGCCTGTGCCACTGACGGTGCTGCAAAGGATGGTGCCATCTCAACTGTAAAGGACATCTGTGATGTCACTGCTGCCTGACTCTGAACAATAGATGGATCACCAACTGGTGGTTGTACATGTGCTAATCTATGTACTGAACCAGTCGACCTAGGACTAGGAGTATGCCGGAGCGAGTGATGTGACCTGTGCCCTGAAGTGTGTCCTGTCGAGGTAGACCCTCCACCACTGGTATGACTCCTGGTACCACTGCCACTGCCTGACCTGTGTCTACTGCCTGTCCTCAACTGTAACCGGGACAAGGTAGGGTCCCGCCACTCTGGTGGCACTGCCTGCTCATATAGAGTCCTGTACTGCCCCAGTCTCGTGCTAACCCTGGCCAACTCCTGGGCCATATCCCCCATGGATCCTGAACATAAAGTCACGAACTCCGTACACCACTGGGCCGCATCCTGCTAGCGGATCACCGCCTGATCCTGCTCTACACGGGCTACCTCTAGTGCTGACTGCAATTACCTGACCTGTGCCAAGTTGGCATCCAATCTTTGCTGAAGGTCTAACACCCTCTGATCTACTGTGGCATCTGGTGGCAACCCTGAAGTGGACGGTATCTCCTCCTCTCCCTCCACCATCTGCCATCAGAGTAGTCTCTCAGCCTCATCTATGGCATCATCCTCCTCATCATCGTCATCGGCCTCTGTCTCCTCCTGGCCTGCCACCTCTGCCTCCTCCTATCCCGCCACCTCCACCTCCTCATCCTGTCCTCCCACGTCCACCTCCTCCTCCTATCCTCTAACCTCTGCCTCCTCCTGTCCTCTAACCTCTACCTCATCCTGCCTCTCCTCGTGCCTCTCTGCCTCTGCCTCCCCCTCATGCCTCTCCTCCTGCCTCTCCTCACCCTCTCCCTCCTGTCTGGGCTGCTCCTCCCTCTCCCCCTCCTCATCGACCTCGGGGATAGCATCTAGGGCTACCCTCGCTATGCGCTGTCACACCCTCCGGCCCTGTGCCTGACCGTCTCGCCTCCGCCTCCGGCCATCTCCGCCATCATCCCCACCTCTGGCTCCACCTCTACCTCTGTCCCCACCTCAGCCTTTGTCCCCACCTCTGCCTCCGTCTTCGCCCCTACCTCCGTCTCCATCCCTGCCTCTGCCTCTACCTCTGCCTCCATCTCTGCCTCAGCCACCTCGTCTGGCTCGTGGCACCCGGGGAATAACTAATCGCCTATCCACTGGTGTTGGCCCGTCAGGATCTGTCAATGGCACGGGTCTGCGTGCCTGCCACCATAAATCATACGCCGGCATCGTACCAGGATCCGCTGCTCCTCCTCTCCAACCCCAGGCCTAGGCTACTAGCCCGTCTATCTGCTGCTCAGCGAATGCCACTGGGATGGCTGGCCCCCACGCATACTCTCGGGAAGATCTGGCATACTCTGCTATCCCCACGGGTACATCCTACTGCTCCCCAAACTGCCTAAGGACACGCTGTGGAAGGTACATCTCGATAATCAAGGACGTCTGCACTGTCCTGCCAATAAGATACCTATACTACCTGCAGAAGCTGAGGTGCTCGCCCTCATCGTCCCATGCCTCACAATCTTTGTACGGCCTCCAGATGAATGTCACCATGGTGTCAATCCTGTGCCACCACCACCCTGTCTCGCCCATATGGGTCTGTTGTAGCGCACCGGTGTAGTAGTAAGAGTAGAGCATCCCCTCGACTAGCTGCGGTCTGTCAATGGGAGGGCGGAAGATGGCAATGTGCTCCCACACCCAGATCATCATCAAAGTGGTACCACAGGAGATACTCTCTCCTCTCCTGTATGCAACGTCATGAAGCTGATGGTAAAGCATCCCTAGCAAACAGGGACCCCACGCATAAACTGTCATGTCCCGTCTCATGCCAACCATTACGTCTCCCCAACCAATCAGAAATCCATGTCCTCACCGGTCAGGAATCAAGATACCTATGATCATAGTCGCCAGGAATGCATCGAACTGCCCATAGTGCTCTGCCAGGAACTCCCATCAGATCTCATACCCCTAAATACCCAGTCCAGCACCCTGATCTCGATAATAAGCACGGAAGGTCTGCTCGCCATACCGCGGATCATAGACAATCCGCTCCCCTCGAATAGGTACTCGGAGAATCCGATAGACATCCTCCAAGGTAATGGTGGCCTCACCTGTTGGCAGGTGGAAGGAACAGGTCTCGGAGTGCCACCGCTCATACAACATCGTCAACAGACCCCTGTTTGCCCGAATGGCAGGCATGAACGCAGCATAGAATAGTCCCAGATGCATCAACCGTCGCCACTCTCGCGGGCCCAACTAATCAGAAAACCCAAAGGTGGTTGGTCTGCTCTCTCTCGTATAAATAGGGGCAAGCTGCCTCTGCAACAAGATGAACACTGCATCAGCACTTTTTGGACAACTGTCAAACATCATGAAAAGCAACTAAGGTTACGCAAACATCAAAACAAGTTTTATTAAAGAAACAGGCAAGTGTGTCGCAACCAAGCAATTGCGTCGCGAAAAGACAACTGCGTCGTTCAAAACATCAAATGCGTCTCAATATGTCAATTGCGTCTTGATATGACATTTGCGTCATGAAATTTTGTGAATGCGTCGCAACATGCCGAATGCGACACGATCTTGTAATTGCGACATTCAACATAGCAATTGCGTTGCAAAATAATGATTGCGGCATTCCAGCCGTCACATGCGACTCAATAAGTCACTTGTGTCACACGAATTATCAAATGCGGTGCAAAACATCGGTGCAATTGATTTGGTCTTGGCACTTGCATCGCGACGCATCAAATGCGTCGAACGCGAAGGCAATTGTGGCTTACGTGAACGCATATGCATTGCGGCGCAAACGTTGACTATCCTAGAAAGCATTAAATGACACGCAAAATGATGAAATGACAAAGTAAGTTAAGGGTACATACCGCCGGCTCTGAGCCCTCTAGCCGTCTGAAAGTCCTCACAATCTCCCCATGGTGCTCTGACACTGGAATAACCATCCTCACTGCTGTGCCTTTCGCTCTGAGCTCTCAAGTTTTGCAAGGTAAATAGTAAAAGTGAATTGACTTTAACCCCTTTGTCAACCTATTTATAAGGTCAAAATGACATTTTTCAAACAAGTTCAATACTGGAGGCTCATTTGAACACCTTTAACTTCCTCGTAAGTTGCTTTAAACATGTCAGAATCCGAAACCGACTGCGTCGTTGTTTTTCTGGTCATCAAATTGATTTATCGGGACCCTTTGCAAATTTTTCTGTCGTCAACCCAAAATTTAAAAATTTCCCGAGGGGGCAATGATACTCCGTACCTTCGCTGGGGCATATTCTTGGCTTATTTTCTTTGTCACAATGCGACAAGCGACATTATGACAAAGAGGGGCAAAATGTAGACACCTAAAAATGACCTAGGCCTGCAAGCTTCATTTTTACCACTTTTCCTAGCATAATTAAGACATTTAATTAATTCATATCCTTTGATTCTTCATGATTATTAAATAAATAAATTTTATTTATTTATTAAATCGTCATTAATTGTCTAAGTCTTTCTTTAATTAAATAAATTTCTTAATTTATTTAATTTCCTTTTCTGCATTTAATTCTTCCTGATTATTAAATAAATGAATTACATTTATTTATTTAATACGTCACTGACTGTCTTAATTAAATAAATTGATTAATTTATTTAATTAATTAATTTTATCTTCTAAATTAAATAATTAAATTTAATTATTTAATTGCCAATTTAATATTCTTCTCATTTTAAATAAATTAAATTATTTAAAATGTCATTTCAATCTTAACTGTTAGTCCTTTTTGATAAATAATCTGAAAAGATTATTTATTATCTCTCAAAATCCATAACTTGAATTAATTTAATTCAAATTGGTATCTAATCTTCTAAAAATCAAGTAATCGGGCAGATTCTTGATTTTCCAAATCTGATCTTCAGTCCAAATCTTATCTCTTTGATTTTTCTAATCTTGCAAATCAGGCAATCTTATCTTCTTGATTTTTCAAAAATCTTTATTCTTTAATTAATTTGTCTCATTTATTCTCCACCGTTGATCCAATTTTATTATGATCGTTCGATTAATGAATTTTCCCTAACCCTAATTAGGGATTCTCAGATTTAATTTGGATCGCTCATTTTAGATTCTTGTCATTAATTTATCTCGTCCGTCCATTCGAAATGGCATTTTCTATAAAATTCCATCTTCTTCTCACTTTTTGATTACACACGCACATGCTGACATTTTGCATAGTGATTATAGGCATTTACTTTCACACTTTATTGTCATAGGCAATTTTAGTATTGGATATAGTCATTTGATCAATTTTGGAATTTGTTTTAGACATAGGCATTTAGACATAGAAAATCCTTCAAAGCTTGTTGTAGGACTTAGACAAATTTCAGATTTTGCTCGCACAACAAATCTGAGGGCCACATTATCCAGCAAGTAAGAAGGTGCTACAAAAATGAATCATGGAGACTTCGGCGATCAGGTATAATCGTTCTTTCATGTATTTCCATTGTGTTTTGTAGCTACTTTGGGTTTTTATCATTTTACTTTGATTTAATTGATCTAATCTAATACCCTAGAAATTACCCTCAGTTACACAACCTAATTCCTTTTCATTTCGTGGATTTGATAACATAGGAAAACAACCATTGGGTGTGATTACTTTACTTATTACAGCTGGAAAAGCTACCTTGCAGACCCCTATTCATGTAATGCTTGATAATATTTCATATAATCTTCTTTTAGGGTGACCTTGGATTCATGAAATGAATGTAGTCCCTTCAATCGTACATAAATGCTTAAAGTTTCCCTTTGACAATGAAATTTTCACCGTCCATCATAGTGGCTTTAACCCTTTATCCTCGTGGAAACTTTTCCTTAGATTTCTTTTGGCCCGAGCCTATAGAACCTATAAAATGATGAGAAGACTTCTTTTTCCTATCCTATCAAAAGTTCAAGGCAAAGAAAATAGCAGAATTATCCCTCTGAAACATGTCTCAACCTACCACCAAACCTACCATCCTTGATGAAACCATGATTGAACCTAAAGAAATTCCAAATGACCAAGACCAACCTAAGACATAAACTTCACCTACTTCCTACAAAAGACCAAGATACAATAAAACAACCCTATCACACCTCCTATAATAAAACAAGTTTACAAAGTCAAAGAGAAAGTGGTTGAACAACCTCTCATGGTTCCTTCTATTCCTCCCCTTAGGGAAGAAAAGAAACCTATGGTTTATCATCTTGCTCCTACACAAACCCAACTTGAAAATCATACTAAAATAAATGAAGGTTCTAGAGAGCGTAAGCATAGACTGTATGCCCTTGCTTGCAGGCTACATGAAGAAATAAACAAAGAAAATTAAAATCCAAACTTGACTGAAGCAATGCATGACAAGCCTCCCCCTTTGTTGAAACAAAAAGATCTTATAACACAACCACAACAAGAGTTGAACCCTTCCTTAGACATTATCATTCAACCTCCTATTATGATTAATGTAGATGATGATGAGGAAGTTGCTAAAATTGACAAAGAGGTACATAATGAATTGAATACATTGTTTTCCTCTTCCATGAGCTTAAACGAAAATTCTCCTAAGAAGAGTGTTGAACCTGGTGATGGCCCTAGTTCGGCACTTGCTATTGTTTCTTTGGCTAGTTTTCTACCTTTTGTATATGATGAACATGATTGGGATGTGGAAAACCTACTCATAGGTTGACTTTCATGTGCCCTAATAGTCTTTTACATTATTTCTATTGTGTGATTGCATGTGTGTAATGTGATCCCCTGTGATGTTATGTTTGATGCATCTCTCTCTTTTTGGCATTCCTTTATTTGTACCTTCATTCTTCTCTATGTCGTACATCTTTTTCGCTTTTATCTTTTTTTATTTGTCTTGTGTTTTCCTTTTAGGGATGACACAAGGCATCGAGACATTCATGTCTCTTCCATGTTAACCCAAAAGCTTTTCTTTATCTCTTTTCTTTGTCTTTTGTTTTGATTTTTTGGATGATGCAAGGTGTCGAGACATTCATGTCTCTTCCATGTTGACCCAAAAGTTTTTCTTTATATTTTTTCTTTGTCTTGTGTTTCCTTTTGGGGATGACGCAAAACATCAAGACATTCATGTCTCTTCCATGTTGACTCGAAAGTTTTTTCGTTGTTTTCACTCTGTTTGTGTCATTCTTCCAGTTCTATATGTATTTTGGGGAATGATGATAGTTCCAAGCTCTCTAAAATATTGTAGCAAGAACATACTGACCCCAAATCCATAGATCCCTTACGTGTTTGGATTTTAATTTTGTGGGAAACCCCTCCCTTTTCTTTTGCATTATGTAGCTCTACTTGGAAACATATGACTTGGCATAGGGCTTTCCAAGTTAACTCTTATGTCCTTTTTTATTATTAGAATTTATCATTTGCTACATTAAAGTAATTGCTCACAGTATGGTGTTTAGAAATTTATTTAAAGTGGGGGCATACATTGGCATTATTCTTTTACATTTTTATTTTTCATGGTTCATGGTGTAGTCTTCTTACTTTATACGATGTGTTTTTTGCTTTGTGGATGACATCGTGTGTGATGTCTTTCAAGAGCATGATCTCTCTCATCATATTATATTCCTCTTAGTGGCTTGATGCGACACATCACATCCCCTAATTTATGAATCTTCTATTCATTGATAGTCCTCTCTTGGAGAAATTAGGCACAATGTTCCCTAAATTAAAGACCTCGCATGAACTAAGCAAGACTTCCTTGAACATTCCTTATTGTTGCATTTGCATTTTCAGTTATATGGCCACCTTAAATAATACACTTTGCATGCTTGTAGAGCCATCTTGTTTGTTCATGACCTCCAAGCATATAAAGTTTTGCTTTCCTCATGAAGCTCAAAGTTCATTGTTCATGAGCTCCAAGCATATGAAGTTTTTCTTTTCTCATGAAGCTCGAAGGTCACTTTTGTGTGGTGCTTTATTAAAGTTATCAGGAGGTATAACTTTGGTATGGTTTAACAGGAAGGCCAACCGAGGCATGAATTTCCCTTAGACACTCATGTGTGAGTGTGAGTGCATATCGGTCATGTGTGTATGTGTCTCACCTCTTTCGGATCCTCACCCAGTAGACAGCCTGAAGTTTCATTGCCTCAGAGTGAGCTTGCATTTTTCAAACAAATAGCCTAGATCTGATCCACGTCACGATGGATAAACAGTTGAAGCTTGATCCACCCCTTTTTTTGTTTTACTTTTATCTTTGTCTTTGGCAATGTATGTTGGTGCCTTTATGAAGCTCTTTATATTATTTCCATGTTTGTTCATTTCTGCCTATGTTGGTTTTCCATGGGATCTTGATCTTGGGGGCTTGATCACCCCTCTTGATCATTGTCATCCTATCTTACTAGAATGAGTGCACTTAGACCCCTCTTGATGCATGTTTGTCTACTTTAGTATGATTCTAAAGCAAGTTCATCCTCTCACTAAAGTGGGGGCTAAATGTACTATTGAAAAATGTCGTCGATAACATTTTCACACTTGTTTGGACTCTCCTTGTAAAATTGAGCCTAATAATTCCTTGACTTAGTGTTGTAATGTGCTTAACACACTCACATTAGGTCCTAGGCACTTGTGAAATAATGAATTTAAATTGTACCTTGCTAAAGTGTTGTGAAGTGTTGTAACACACTTTCACACTTTTCTAAGGTTTTATTAATTAACTAAACCTAATAAACCTCTTTTTAACCAAAATGTACCTTAATCCTACCTTATATGAAGTGTTGTAAAGTGTTGTAACACACTTTCACACTTTTCTAGGTTTTTCATTAATAATTGGCCCCCTTTATGCTTTAATTGACCTTATTTTTCATCCACAAGCCCCATTTAATGCATCTTTTCAAGGACAATCCTGACACAAATCAATATCCAATCATAATTCAGGTGTTTCAGGTTGAATGGCCCATATTTAGTGATCTAGGACTCATTTTCCACCTTGGGCGAATGAGTACCACCTAGGTTTTTGGGTCCAAAACCTAGTTTCACACCTTTCTAAGCATTTTTAAAAATGGTCCCATAAATTATGCCTAATGGCTCATTCGCCATGTTGGGTGAATGAGTCCATGTGGCCCAAAATTAAAATTAATTCAAATTTTTGGCAGGATTTTATCCTCCTAGGTCTAATGGCAGCCTGTAGTGTTGTAATTTTGGGAATTCTTACATAAAGTATAAATACAAGGTTCTTTCACTCATTTTCACCTAAGCATTTAAGAGATCACCTAGCAAGTTGAATGAGCATCCTTATAGAAATTTTGAGTTCACAAGAACATACAAGGGAAAATTATAAAAAAATTAGAGCATTATTCAAGCATCAAGTATCATGTCAAATATTTTATGCATCATGTTTTCTTTTGATCTCACAACTGTGATGTAGGCTTTTATGATTCAAGCCAGCATTTCATTCAAGATCTATCATATTCTAGCAAGAGTTAAGGTCTACATCCATTGGAGCCACCTCATACATGTTTGCATCACTTCATTGCTAGGTTTTGGCGAGTTGCAATATCTTGTTTTGTTCATTCATCATTCTTCATTCCTATTTCATTCTATTTCAAGGTTTGATTACCAAAACAAGGTTTGACCAAGGAAAACCCCTTTTCCACTAATAAAACAACATTTTTCCCTCTCTTTAGTGTATTATTTGTAGGTTTAGATTGAAGACACATTGAGGAGTAAGTTTGGAGAAGGTTTTCAAAGTGCCTAAAATTTTCAAAGTTGTCATCAAGAATTGGAGAACACCTACAAGTTGATTTATAGAGATTCGAATCTAGAAACTTGAAGAAGCAGATTGAGAAAAATGAGAAGAGTAGATTCAGACCTTGAAGTTTTAGAAAACCTTAACTAGACTAATTCACCACTTATGGTGAATGAGTCTCATTCTAGGTCAAAATTCATATTTTTAAATATTTGGATACCCATTTGCTAGATTCTTGTTTTTGCAAAGAAATTCAGATTTGGGACTGATTCACCTAGCTTGGTGTATGAGTCCCAGTTAGCATTAAAATCAAAATTTCAAGCATTTCAAAGCTCCTTCCAGTCATCTTCAAATCTCCAAGTGCACACATTCCATCCTGCAGCTTTCTGTTTTGTTTCATTTGCATTTTTAGGTCATTTAGTGAAGCATTGCATCATATTAGGGTTTATCATTACATCTTGCATTTCATTTGTCTTTCCAAGTCTTAACTTGGTGGTGAACCCTTCATTAGTTTATATTTAGCCCCTAGGACATCCCTATTGCAAGATATCTTTCTCCTTTGCATTGAGATCTCTAGGGTTTGTTCTTGAATGAGAGAGTGAAGATTGTTTTTCTATCTCTCAAGCATAGAATCAAAACAATTTTCCACCTTTCATTTACTTTATGGGAGTCTTACTTGATGTCACTCCTTATTCCCTAAGGTGATGAGAAAACCTCATAGGATTGATGGGATCCTTTTGTTTCTTTAATGCCTAAGAGGATAGATGGATATATTCTTCATTTCATTATTGACTAAGAAGAACATGGAATATCATATATAATATATTTGTGTGGAAATGAAAAAGGTATTATAAATATCATAGGTTGATTAGCTTTTGTTATATATTCATTACTATGGTTATGGATAGGTGAAGATACATGTCCTAAATACACTGCATGATTAGGGTAAATTGCATGGCTAGATATTATGGCATGTCATGAGATATGTAGTGCATATTAAGGAATAGGGCTATGAGTGAGGTTGTATGGATGGAGGAGGCTACGTGTTGGGAAGAGGTTACATGTACCTCCTCCTCTTATACTATTTGTTCCTCCTTTTATTGGTCCAAAATCTCTTAGGTTTATTGAACCTCAATTCGAGGAAGTCTTCCTAGGATAGGTTTGAGAATATAATACATAAACTTATCTTTATTAAAAGTTATATCAAATAATGGTAAGATAATGCAAATGCTTTTCCTTTTCAATACTTTATTGACATCATTTTTAACAATTGGCGCAAAAAATTAAACATTTACCAATCAATTATAGTGAAGCTGGATAAGCAACTTAAAATGAATATTGTACAAAATTTATTGTCTTCCCTCACAAGTTAAATATTTAATAATATGAATAATTATTGGATCCCATAAGTATTGTAATGAGAGATATTTAGTACTTTGAGATAAAGATTCTAATTTTTCACCTGGTATCACAAACTCATCCCTCTCTATTATGACATTTTCTCATTATGAAAATTCCTCTCCCAATACTCGCAACCTTGAGACTTCCATGATTTCTTCCTTCAATGTGTTCACCCATAGTTATTTGATAGTGGCCTCCTTGTTTAGCAATGTATAGGAAAATTATTGTATCATTTCCTCATTAAATCCCTACAAGTGCTAGGATTATTCCATCTATTAAATAGTCTAGTCAAAATGATATTATGCAAAATTATAATAACTAAAAAAATAAATACATTTGATTAGAAATAAAAAATGATTTTATGAATATTACATTTAAATTATGTAAGAGAATATTGTATTTGTATGAAAAGCAATTATTTTACCTTATTCGTGAATAGGGAGATATTTTTAAATCAAAATTTTAAATATATCTTATTAGATATCATCTCAAAGTAAAAATATAGGTAATATAAAGATATGAAAAGGTAAAGGGATATTGTATTTTCAAGTTTTTTTGGTTTATATTGAAAAGGAATTTCTAGACATTTAAAATGGCTTAACACATATCACATATCCTAAACTGCATTTTTTTCATTATTGGTATCACTTTCATTATCACTATTGCATATCACTTCATTAATATAATTAATGCCCTTTTTAACATCATTTGCATCATTAACCCTATTTTCCTATATTAATTAAATAATCTCGAATTGTTTAATTAATTCACTGTGTCATCATTTCTGACTAATTAAATAAATCTTATTTATTTAATAAATGTCCTAATTTAACCTTATCTATCTTGATTAATTAAATAAACATAAATTATTTAATTATGTCACTAACATTACGTATTCATCTAAATTAATTAAATTGTTATCATTACTAATTTAATTAATCCACTTTCCCTTCTCCAAATTCTAATAATTAAATCAATTATTCAATTTCCCCAAAATCACTCAACATGGTCAATAAATAAGGATACCTTTTATTTATTAAAGTAAAATACAACTTGCACGTTTCTCTCAAACACTAATTAATTATTAAATTAATTAATACATCCTCACATATCTTGATTGAATAAATCATGACCATTGATTTCTCAATCTATTTCCCAATCCCACTAATTTCTCCAATCGCACTAAACACTCAATTTGATTTCTTCAATCCCACTAATCATTCAATCTAATTCAAATGATTATCCAATTAAATCCCTTAATTGGATCAATCAGATGAGTTAACTGATCAATCTATTTCCTCTCAATAGTTCTCAACTATTGATTCTTTCATTGTCGAATCATGATCGTTCATCTAAAACTTGAAAATCTATAAAACAACCTTCATCCTTCTCACAAATGATCAAATAATCTAGAGAATTTGTGGAGAGGTCATGCCAAATTAGCTATTGAAGCACATTGAGAAAACACTTAGATTCTAGATCACCATTACAAGTACCTTTGAATATTTTTCCAACAATGGATATTCTGTATTGATCAAGAAATCCAACATCTGTTATCAATACGAATACATTTATGATATCATTTATGCTAACATTGCTTATTGAATTTATTGCTTTACAATCACATTTTATGAGTAGGTTGGGATTTGACTTGCTTTGATTTAAATTTATTTGTTTTCATTGCTATATTTTCATCAATCTAATTCCCCCCTTACACATTTTGGCATGCCTAGTGGGACCTAGGTCCTTAACTCTAATATTTTCCTTAAGTTTAGTGAGAAATTGTAGGTTCTCAATCACAGACATCTTTTGCAAGAATCGCTTTTGCTAATTGGAACATTTTTGTCTTAAAATTTGAACGTGATCGTCACTATTTTTTTGCCGCTATCAACCTAAATCTAACTACTATCGACCTAAATTTGGCCACTATCATTGAGAAAGGCCACTATTGTCTTTTTCGTGTTGCGATTTTCTGAGTATGGGTATTTGAACTAACATTACAAAATTGCTTTCATCCTAAAAAAAACTGCTATCGACCTAAATCCCATTGTTATCATTTGTAAAATCCACAGTCTCACTAAATACAAGGTCGCTATTGTAGGTAACAGGTTTGTTATTGCCTTGTTTTTTGAGTCTGTTTCAATGTTGCAAAGTTTCTTGAATTCATAGAGTATCTAACCCTAACTACTTATTG
>VDFB02000017.1:118251337-118299863 GCA_007258455.2 Sequoia sempervirens | reverse complement strand
TAGGCATAATTTCTGGGACCATTTTAAAAAATGCTTAGAAAGGTGTGAAACTCGGTTCAAGACCCAAAAACCTAGGTGGGACTCATTCTCCCAAGGTGATGAATGAGTCCTAGATCACTAAATATAGGCCATTCAACCTAAAACACCTGAATTATGATTGGATATTGATTTGTGTTGAGATTGTCCTTGAAAAGATGCATTAAATGGGGCTTGTGGATGCAAAATAAGGCCAATTAAAGCATAAAGGGGGGAAATTATTAATTACAACCCTAGAAAAGTGTGAAAGTGTGTTACAACACTTTACAACACTTCAAATAAGGTACGATTAAGGTAAATTTTAGTTAAAAAGAGGTTTATTAGATTTAGTTAATTGATAAAACCTTAGAAAAGTGTGAAAGTGTGTTACAACACTTTACAACACTTTAGCAAGGTACCATTTAAATTCATTAGTTCACAAGGGCCCAAGGCCTAATGTGAGTGTGTTAAACACATTACAACACTAAGTAAAAGCATCATTAGGCTCAATTTTACAAGGAGATCCCAAACAAGTGTGAAAATGTTATTGATGACATTTTTTGACACTATAGTAAAATATGGTTTTTCTAGAGCTTGATATAGACTAAGAGAGAGGAAATTTGAGGAAATTTTTTTAAGGAGGAATGATCAAAATCACCTAGTACTTTTGGATATCCTACTGAATCAATTCCATATTCTAAGTCAAGAGTAAAAGAAGAATTAATGCCAAAAATAGAGCAATAAATTGATAAGCTACATGAACCCTACAAAAAAATTAAAATTTGGAGAAATACCTTAGGACATACCAACAACAAGGGATTTGGATAGATAGGCTAGCCAAAATATCCACTATAGATATTGATAAAGGGGAAAGGAGGATTGAATCACATAAAAAATCTCTCAAAATCCTCCCATAAAGAGCATGGCCATGCCTTGATTGTTTTTTTGTGGGAAAGAACAAAATAAATGTAGGCAATGATTATATCCTAGGAAAAGCTGATAGTGGCATAGTATGATGGTTAAGTTGTCGTGGTGTTGTTCTTGCCATCAAGGTTCAAACCCCACTGGGGTGTAATTTTTGAATGTTTAAATTTAGGCTAAGGTCCCCCTTTTGTGATCTCACTAGTTCATAGCTTTGGGTCAAAATAATTTACCCCTTAAAATAATAAATACCTTGGGAAAAAGAAAAAGAAGAAATGAAAAAGAAATTAAAGAAAAAGATGTTGAAATAAACATATTAAAAATGAAAGTTGACCAATTGGTTGGACTTACAAATAAAATTTTAAGATGCAAACCTTTAGCTAGGGTGCATGATTTGTTCCTCTAGGAACAATTTTTAAGTTTTTAATTTATGAAAACATATTGTGACCTCCCATATCTTGTGACTACATGCAGAGAATTTTACTCTATTTATCAAGAATCCACCCCTAAGTTGTAAAGTCAACTTTGTGAATTTTATTTACATGAATTAGTTGTACCATTTCAAATAGAGTGGAACCCACTTTTTTATGTGGGGTATATCTAGATCAATTCTATAGAATCCTCCACAAAAATGACAATAACATAAGTCTCCAACTACAACAATATCATGAATGGGAAAATTCAATTCATTTAAGGGTCATGGGTGAGACAAATGATCTCATTAAGTTTTTAGAAGTTTAGATTTTATTAGTGCAAATATCTGAGGTGGAAGAGAGGATCCTAGAGAATAGAAAGATAGAACATGCAATGTTTAAGAAATTGAATATTCAAATTGGTAAGGAAGCCCTAGAGTTCTCCAAGATCAAATGGAAAAATTTAACCATGGAGCTGCAAAGAAAGGAAACTCACTCTCTGTAAAACTACATGGTAGAAATTAATAGGGCACACACCTAGGTCTATGAAATTAACATGCAAAGATCGAGTTACTTGGTTTCCACTTGTATTTCAGCCCCAAATTTTGTTTTTCATACCATATTGGCAAGGAAATAAAGCACTCAAAGTAGATGATAACAATCTAGATGGATATGTATCGAAGCTCAAAAATGGTTTTATTTGAGACATGAAGAGGGAACATTGAACCTAAAGATTTTAGAGTGGTGGCACAACTATACAACCAAAGGGCATAGTTTGCATGAGAAAAATAAAACTACTAGGTTGTGGGGAGTTATGAGCCTCACAATTGATCTTGTTTATTTTGTTTATTTCTCATTTCATAATTTTTTTTTTTTGAGATTTCCACTTGATACCTAAAAAATTTATCAAAATTTTAAGTATAAAAGCACTAAAAATGATAAATGTTTGATAAATAATTATGTGTTTAGATAACTATTTTTAAAATATAGTAGTATAATAGTATAATATGGTGATTTTTACATAATTTAATTTTAGATAAGCTAACTCTTCATACAACAAAGACAATGAACAACCTATAGCAAAGGCTATTGTGAGACCGAAACCATAACATTGACATATAGTGGTAGCGACTATTGTTAGAAAACCAAGATCACTTGCATGCAAATGGATACCTGTCACATGCAAAAGACATGCATAACCAAAGAAGATGTTCTATAAACCTCAAAGTGAAAAAATGCATTAAAGAGAATCAAGTATTACAAAGAGATCAATCCTTATGAAGGAGATCAAGAAACCCTAAAAGGGAAACCCTAAATGAAACCCTAGTGTGCACACTTAATAATTAATCAATTATTAATGTGCCTAAGTTTAGCTTAAGTAACTAAAGGAATAAGTGACTTAATTAATTAATCAATATGATAATTAATTAAGCATAATAACTTATTACTCTAACACCCCCCCTTAAGATGAACTTAGGAAGAAGCTAAAACACTAGAATAAGATGCATGAAAGCAAAGATGGGTCCCGACAACTAGGCCTGATCAGGTACCCATTTACAAATGCAAGTAGAGAAGGAAAAACCCAGTGGGACAAAACCCCCCTACAATGAGATGACTGCTGCAAGAAGCACTGTAAGATCACTGTAGAGTAACACTGGAACCTGATACTGGCAAGCAAGGAAAGATTCTTCTGTTTACTACTGAAACCAGATGAGAGTCACTGATTGACTCAAGGAATCATGATAAAGCAACAACAGACCCGATGCCACAGAACACTTGAAAACTCCAAACGGGAACAACCCTGGAATCTATGAAGCAGCAAGCAATTATTGAAAGATGTATTACTGAAAATGAAGTGCAAAGATGCAAGGTGCACTCTCCCAACTGCCAAAAACTCCAAGTAATCTCCAAAACACCCATCGGGCCAAATTTGGACTAAGCGATCAACTTGTGATAGATACAGAAAAATTGCATGGACATCAACATAGAGCTCCTCAATACCTTTCCAATGCCACAAAGATAGCGAAAATCAGAGATCGTTGCAAAAAATTATGAGCTCGAGACTGAAAACAGCTCCTCTAACTTCAACTGGCGGTAGAATGCACCAACAGAAAAATGAAGTGATGAGACACATCACTGGAAAATTGACAGAAGCAACTTTTTGATGATATCTTGTTTTCCAAAAAACGATATCGTATGCCCAAGCTATGGCCTCTGGAAAAAAAATAGCTCCAAAGGGGGAAAAATAACCAGTGCGGCATTAAATTTGACGGTCATACGGTCGTCGCAGCAAAAATCCGGGCCTAAATTTGACAGCCAAATGGCCGTCGGCGGATTTGCACAAGTGGGCTTATTTTGAAAAAATGTTTTTTAAAAAAACAATAAATTTTTTTTACAGATTTAATTTTTTTGTTTTAAAAAAAAAATTAATAAAAAAAATGAAGACCCATGTGGCAGGAAGGGTACACATGGTACCTTCCCTACAGGGCGGTACTCTTGCGTAGGCTTGCGTAGGTACAGACCTGCGCAGGGTACTTCTGTACCCTTTACTTTTAAAAAAAAAA
This sequence comes from Sequoia sempervirens, assembly GCA_007258455.2. NCBI lineage: Eukaryota > Viridiplantae > Streptophyta > Pinopsida > Cupressales > Cupressaceae > Sequoia > Sequoia sempervirens. The sequence continues at coordinate 118,295,950 of VDFB02000017.1, read as the reverse complement.
CAATAAAGCTTTTACTTTTAATTTTTTTTTTTAAAGCTTGCTTTTTTTTTAAAAATGATTTACATTAAAAAAACTGCGAAATTTTTATGGTGTAGAAAAAAAATGAATTTTTTTGACCTCGATCTGCGTGTAGACGGCGAACAAGGTCATACGGGCAAAAAAAAATTGCCTCAGAAATCAATTGCTCGGATTTTGACGATTTCACAGTCGATCTTAGGGTTTTTGGCATCTGCGGATGCAATGGTGAGGTCTGTTTAGGCTGAAAATGCTCCAAAAAAATTAGCTACCCCCAGATCTTGCAAAAAGGATGCCTATGGAAACCCTTGCATTAGAAACTCACTGAAAGGCCATATCTTCAGATCACGAACAGGCAGCTGCAGGTCTGGAGCTCTGATACCATGTTAGAAAACCAAGATCACCTGCATGCAAATGGATACCTGTCACATGCAAAAGACATGCAGAACCAAAGATGTTCTGTAAACCTCAAAGTGAAAAATGCATTAAAGAGAATCAAGTATTACAAAGAGATCAATCCTTATGAAGGAGATCAAGAAACCCTAAAAGGGAAACCCTAAATGAAACCCTTGTGTGCACACTTAATAATTAATCAATTATTAATGTGCCTAAGTTTAGCTTAAGTAACTAAAGGAATAAGTGACTTAATTAATTAAGCATAATAACTTATTACTCTAACAACTATAACAATTATTTAACAAGTATTGCATACACTATGCTTTTTTTCTACATGTATCTATTAATTATGTTCCTTTTATTCATAGTTAGAAATTTGTATTAGGATTACACTCGTTGAAGGTTTAATTACACCAAGTTTCCTATTTGTTATTTTGTTGGAATAAAGTAGTCCTCTTCATGTGTTTTAGGAATGAGTTGATAAATGTAGCTTAGGATGTTAAGGGTCTAATTAGTTTAGGATAATTGAAAGTAGTCTGTATGTATTTTCTAAATACTCTATGTATGGGATAACAAACATTTTTACTTGCAATTTATATATTTTTTGAATAGATAATATAATATATATTTTTGTTTAAGTTGATATTATGTGAATGAATAAAAATGAGATTTTATTAATATCTTCCGAGTATAAGATTACAGTTAGCCCCAATCAAGGGCCACTTGAGGTAAATCTGTAGCTCCATTGATAGTATTTGATAATTTTGATTACTTTAGTTAGATTTATTTCACACAGATAATTGGTTAAGCTAGTATAGAAACTATAGTTGTAGCATTATGATTTTGTATTACAGTGAAACCTATAATATTAGAGGTATCCTATAACAACTATTGCATAATTCCTATTGGTTAATTTCATAACATAAAATCCTTTTGAATTCCAATTTTATTTTCCTATACACAACTACTTAAGAAAATTCCTAAAAATCCTTAACTTGCATATATATATCTATAAGTACTATGTAAGAAAATATGTCCTTGGTTTGGCATTATAAATGTAGCACATTATAACTAGTGAGTCACCTGATAAGGGATGTTTTGATTTTTTGATTTGTGTATGATTTTACTACACTAGATTTGCAAGTCAATGATGACACTTGATGCTATAAAATTAATATAAAATGGAGAAAAAAAGATTAGTTATATTATAAATTCCTTAAGATAATTGTTTATCACTTAATCAATAGACTCATATAGATCATATGCATCTAATTTGGCTTTAGTGGTGATATCTTTCCTCTAATGGTATAACAAGTATTGTTGTTAAAGATTGGTAGTTCTAACTAAGAGCATGGAGGTGTTATGTGTCTTTGGTGGGGCCACATTTCTTTTTCCTCTACCTCTTTATAAAGAGGTTTTATTACTTGTATTATTAGATCCAATCATATAATATTTTTTAAAATTTTTTTTTGACAACCACATGGAGTTTCTTAGGCCATTGATCTTCTTCTTTCATTTGATGGTTATAAGGGATTGCTTCACCTTTATTTTTCATTTCTTTTTTCTTGGGTAAGATTCTATAATTTTGATATGGTTAGTGATCCACTAGTAGTGCTCCATATTCTCCAATCAAAACCAACAACCTTTTAGGGTTATAAAATATGACATGTAGATGATGTGGGACATACCTTTTATCACTATTCACAGAAGAAAAATCTTCATGGGTTTTTCAAATTATAACTCATTTAGGCTAGGAAAATGGAGCAACATTTTCTTTTTGTTAGAACTAAAAACTACTAGGGATCACACAAGTAATCAATTTTATTCTTTAATTCGATGAATCAAAAGGTCCTTACTTCAAAAAGTATCAAAATGAAAGAAAATATACATAATTTAAAAATTATAAGAAATAATTGACTCAATTGTATGGAATAGAAATAAAATGAAATAATAGAAGGGGAGATAAGTATCAAGCCATATGAGGGGTGAGTTGATAGAGATGGATACTGCGTCAAGTCTTGGGAAATGAAAAAGTAGTAAATATGGATGAAGAAGTGCGTGTAGGTAGGATTGGAGTAATAATAAAAGGTTGTATCCCAACAATGGTGATTGTGGGTGGAAATTATTGCCACACTATTAGAGGGGATAGTGGAGGGGAAATTGATTATAAAGAGGATATGAGAATAATAAAAATAGAAGAAATAAGATGAGAAGAGATACTCACTAATGTTGCAATAATGGCTAGGGGTATGAAACCCTGTAGTGGTTGGTCCCATTTAGTTTCTTTCTTATGGGATTCTTGGATCCAAAATAGAGTTTCCTTTTCTTCCTCTTTTCAAGAGATCTCTATAGATTTGAGCCTTGACTGGAAGGTTCCTAAACATTTGATATCTACTCTCTTACATTTCTAATGGTGGTATTAAAGGTTCTCCTATGAATGGTGGAGATTTTTTAGACTAATTTTGAAAACTCTCAATATTCTTCTAGAGAGTTACTTAGTTGGCTTGCTAGGCTTGTGATATATGTTCTCTAAAGCTCCCACATGTTGAGGCTACTTGATCAAAGTGAGTAGGGTATTCAAATATTGGGCCTATATAGTATCCAATTATAGTTTCCTAAGTGAATAGTTGGGATTTTTCAATGAGATAATTTCCATGAAACCACTATTGGTCTTGGTAGTTAGGGTGCCTATTTATTTGTGTTCTAATTTTCCTCCTCTATCTATTGGGGCTCTCATGGTATTCCATCTTAAATTTATTCTCATATCAATATCTAATGTAAGGGATCCATAGTCCTTGTCCTAGAGATCTTCTTAGATCTCATTTCTATCTACTTTATTGAAAGAATGTTTAGGTTGTCCAATCTCCTACCTATATATCCAGTAGGCCTTAAGTTTTTCTTCATTCCACTCCAAATCCCTAAGGGTATTGCATAGGCTATGAATTATGATTATTTTGGGATCATAAGAATGTATTGACATATAAAATTAATCCCAAGGTGGGAGAGGTTTTATGAGAAGCTCATAGGTTTCCATATAAGATCTTTGAGAGTCATCCAAAGGGTATTTTTTAGCCTTGCTCTTTGGCCTACTCTCATTAACAAGTTGTTCTATGAAGGATATATTTTTCAACCATTTTCCATCAAGTTGTTGGGAATTATTGTTCACATGGGTTAGAATAATAATGTGTGCTACAATAAAAGTGAGTTGTTATTATAGCTCACACAATTAATATTGTTTGTATTATGAGTTGTTCTAACAACTCATATATTTAGGAGTTTGTTTATTTGTTAGTCACAAGTTGTTATAAGATATTTCCTATAACATAGGAAATACAAGTCCTATATAGATAAAGGTATTGAATGAAATGATAGAGAAGCACATATTATTTGAATTGAATCATTTACAGCTTCTATTATTCTGCCTAAAAATCTAATATGGTATCAGAGCCTACTGATTCCTGTGTGCATCTGGATCGTTGCATATTTTGGCATTTAAATCATGAGTAAAGATGTTGCTGCCAATAGTCTTCAGATATCTCTTATCCTCTATTGTCAAGTCTAAGTGCTGCATATGCGGGAAAGCAATATTTGGAGTCAACGTTCCATCTTGATCGGGGAAAATGCATGAATGCAGCGTAGGTAATGTATTTGTGGCATATAATAATATTATTCTTGGCTCTGAGGATAATGTATTTTTGGCACATTGATCACATTTGATTAGGGGTTTGTGGCTCCTCCAGTTTTCATTGTTGGCGGGTATTATTTTAACTGTTTGTTGTGATTTGACTGAGTTTGGAGGTGTATAACTTTGTGTGTGATTCAAACTTTTGGTGCGCCAACATTATTAGAAGCATTGCTACATTTTTTTTCTTGTGAGGAGGCAGACCACTTCATTTTCAAGCAATCATTTGTTGTTCTAGACTGTGAGTAAGTGGAAATAAGAGGAGATTATTTTAAGTTTGTTTCCGAAGAGAAGAAGCAGATCTATGTGTTGATCACATGCTTATGATATCCTTGGCAGCTAATTTCATAATTTCCATGGTCTACGTGTATTTCACGTCCGAGCATTTCAGTGACAATGCATCATTCCTTGCTTGGTATCGGCTCGAGTTGGCTTGGTGATTACTTCTCCTTTACATGTGGTATGTGAGACTTTTTCTATCCTTGGCAGGATTTTTGGGTAGACTTTATTTTGATGTTGTGCAGTTTTATTATTAATAAGGGGCTTCATATTTATGAAGATTCATTTTTACTATTGGGGAGGAGAAGTTTGGTAGGTCTTTACCTATTGTTTAGTTATATTATTTCAAAGTAAAGTTTTAATAGTTTTTTAGTGGGATTGTTGTTGGAAAATTAATTATTCTTGTGTCAAAGTGTTATAGTCAAGGTGCCTTATCGGTTGAGCCCAAAACCTTTGATTAAAAGAGTAATCATGGACAAATTAACTTTTATTGAAAATTTTGAAGGAAGAGACTTTCATACTTGGCAGATATAAATGCAGTTACATTTGATTGAAAAAGATTTGTGGGATGTCATCAAACCAAACTCAATAACACCAACTGATGTAGGTGAACTTGCTAAGTGGAATGTAAAAAATCAGAAAGCTTTGGGAACTATTGGTCTTGGTTTATCAAAATCATATTTACACCATGTAGATTTTGCGAAGTTGGCAAAAGAGATTTGGGAGTCATTAAACAAGCTCTTTGGATCTAAAGTAGAAAGTGCCAAGACAACATTAAAGCAAAGATTGTATGGACTGAAGATGAAAAAAGGTACAACAATGGTAGATCATATTGGTAAGTTGCACTCTCTTCTAAATCAACTAGCTAGGATTAATGAGAAAGCAAAAGATGATGATTCCAAAGCAATACTTCTGAATAGTTTGCCTAAGCATATGTTTGGAATGGTGTTCACATAAAGTAAGGTAGCCATTAGTCTTGAAGGAGTAATATCTACTCTACTTGATCATAATGAAGACTCAAAATCTGAAGAGGTCTTATTTGTACATAACAAAGCAAGAAAAGGGAAGTACAAATCTAAGAATGTTCCTTCAAAAGGAAAAATCAAAATTTTCTATTGTAATGAAATGGGACATGTAATTTTGAATTGCAAGAAGAGGGCACAAGATCTATTAGATGATACACTGGATGATCATGCTTCCTTAGTTGAAGAAACTGATTGGGAAAACCATGCGAAGGATGAAGAGCTATCATGTCCTAGTGATGAAGAATATGTGCTCTAGATAACTTCAAAATTGGAGGCAGGAGGAAATGGAGGAAGGAGGACAATCAACCTCCTCTCGTCAGTCACCAACGACGAGGTCACTCATCAGCTTTGGTGAAATTTCCTTTTATGCAACATAATATATTTTTCAATGTTATAGGTTGTGTGAATAAGTGGAAATTTCACATTGTGGGGGGGGGGGACAATACACAATGTTTCATTCCCAGTTTGTGATATGTATGGTGATTTCTATGTAACTTCCCTAATGTATAAGCATAGTGGAAAATAAAAGCACCAGTGTAATGCAATTCATGAATCTTGAAAGGGTTTGTGGGAGTATCCAAAAAACCACATGAGGTGAACAAATGAGTGGAGGTTCCTGTTCATGTCAAGGTTTGTGGTAAGCCTATTTAAAGCCATGGGAGGAGAGAGTCTTTCTTTAGATCAAGGTCATGAGTTAGTTGGATATGCCACATGGAGGAGCATACTACATATGAAGGGTGTGAGTTCGTACCATGTTCACACTAAGGGGGGGAATGTTGGGAATTATTGTTCACATGGGTTAGAATAATAATGTGTGCTACAATAAAAGTGAGTTGTTATTATAGCTCATGTAATTAATATTGTTTGTATTATGAGTTGTTTTAACAACTCATATATTTAGGAGTTTGTTTATTTGTTAGTCACAAGTTGTTAAAGGATGTTTCCTATAACATAGGAAATACAAGTCCTATATATGTGTAAAAGGTATTGAATGAAAAGATAGAGAAGGGCGTATTATTTGAATTGAATCATTTAGAGCTTCTATTATTCTGCCTAAAAATCTAATACAAGTCAATTTGGTTGTATCTCTAAAAATATTAAATAATATTGAGGCCCAAATGTGTTAGCTTCAACATTAAGAGGTTATCTAAATCTTGCATGTTCATTATAATTTTCCTAAATAGAAGGGAATGTCATAATACACCTTATTTTTCCTTCCAACACCATATTTAAAATTAATGATGTGGATTTGCTAAGAAAATAGATAACTAAGACATTATTGGATAGGTAATTTAGAATTTAGAAGTCCTCTTCATTAAAATCATGTAGTCTCCCTAGTTTCCTCTAACTCAAATGAGTGATCACTTCTTTTCCAGCTAAATATGTGAGAGTAGGTGCTAGGAAAATTTCAATGAAAATGTAGAAGTATAAACGATGTTGTATCATACGTGTCTAGGTAGTCATAGGAATAACCATGGAGGTTCAACATAATATTTTAAGATCACCATTAGAATGGAGACCTAGAAGAACTATATGTTCTCACAAAGAATTAGATACATAAGAAAGCTGGTAATGGAGGGCACTGGCAATAAATTTTGAGAATCCAAGAAAAAATCTACCTAGTCCTTGGTGTTAATATTTATTTTGTGTAATTCTCACAGTCTAAAGTCATACCATTCTTGTCATCATCAATGAAAAAAATGATAACCAACATTGAGTATGCCTAATGGAAATTGGACTGGAAATTTGAAGCATTGATGGGTATGGGAGACAACTCTTTTATTGGTTAGATCAAGATCAAGATCTTGGTTAAGGAACACAAGCTAAATATCCTTGGTGTCCCATATTATTTTTAAATTCTTGTAACTATAGTGAAAATCATTTTTGTTGTGTGAGAGTTGCAACATATACCAAATGGAATTTGTACTAATAATCACCTAAAGACCTTTTCCTTGGATGATCTCATTCATAGTTGTACAAGGGAGAGTTTACAAGACCATACATTGAGCTAGTGTTGTGCTTCACATTCAAATTTCAAAAGTTTCACTCTCTCCTAATTGAACTTAGTTTATCATTCTTGTATGTGTTTCTTCTCAATGTTTCTTGCTTGATTTGGACAATTTTGGGTCAAAGAAATTATTACCAATGTCATACAACCAAATGAAATCAATGCATTTAACTTTCCTTACCATCTTGATGCTCATCAAGAATAATTATAGCTTTCCTAAATAGGAATAGAGGCACAATATTTGTTGCTTTATAATTTTGAATGCAAGGGATGTTAATTCCTAGGGTTCTCAATTCTCTCTACTTTATCATTATCTATAATTGTTTCACTTTCCAATTATTTAAGTATATGGAGATGATACTAGCTCTTTGAAGACTCAACCATTTGAACTTATACTTTCTTAAGTATAGATGGAGATAAAGTGTGACAAAGCTACGAGTTTAAAAATTATTGATAGGTTTTCCATGATGGATCAACCTCCTATTTGTATGCCCTATCTGTTGAATGTGCAAGAGAACTGAGAGGGGGGGTGAATCAGTTGTACCTTAAAAATTCAAAACCCTCACAAACATTCAGATCCATATTAATTCAATTAACCCTTAATTTGTTAGAATGAAAGTAGATAACATAAACAAAACCAAATCAACACCATACATAAAGAAACACCAAATTTACGTGGAAAACCCAAGAAGGGAAAAATCATAGTGAGGATTATATCACAATACAAAGTAATATAAACACTGATTACAAAGGGATCACTATTGGAGGGCTTACTACCCAAAAGAAAGAAAGGCTCACTTCCGAAATAGAAAAGAAGATAGAGAAGAGTGTTATAATGAAAAATATATCTCAATGCAACAAAAAATTCCACCACAACATCACCAACACCTTTATAGTCTTACTAAATATTATAGACACCTTCTGCTCACTACATCCAATAACCTAACACATGAAAGCTTGCAATGCACTACACAAATTCACACCTCACAACTCTACAATTCACATCATTCACAACTCACACCTCTATCTAATTATCCCTCAACAACTCAACTCATATTTATACCATATTCAATCTTGAAAACATTCTCCAAGGTTGGCTATGCACCTCAACCATGAAAAATTCAAACTAGATCGGCACAAAAATATTCCCATGGTGGAAAGGAATAAAGGCGTACCACAAAAAACCTTATCTAGGACCTAAATCTACTCATACATGCCACACCATACTTCCACAAAAAATGAAGCAGCTTTGCAATTAGTGTAAACACCCAAGGTTGGCCGAACTTGTGTTAACACCATTAAAAACTAAGTACACACTTCCTCAAATCCAATGACAACTTGTGGAAACCACATAACACTTGAACACAATCTAGAATATTCCAAAAACACCTTGGAATCCAACAAATTCCTTCACAAGAAATTTCACTTGAAGAATGTACACATTCAATACACTCAGATAATTTTGCGATACACTACAACTCAAGAAAATGACTTCCAAAGCACCAAACCTCAAAAAATTCAAATGAAGAAAGATACAAACATTATCAGCACCCTTCTAGATTTGAAAGACCTAAAACCACTATGTGAAGAAATCTGAAGCAAAAACATTTCTCCCAGACACCTTTGTAATATACAGTTCACACACTGGTGAACACACCTTCTACATAATGATCCAACACACCAAATTCTGGATGCAACACCTAAACACCTTTGATAAACATATCCAAACTGCACAAGCGGATCTTCAACATAGAAGAAATGCAGAGCCAAACTTGAATGCTACTCTACAACACATAACACCACTACAACACATTATTTCCTTTTTTATTCAAATTTTCTCAAAAGCACTTGGAAACCAAGTACCATAGACACATCCTCAACATCTTTAGCACTTCTTCATCACCACCAAACCAACTGCAACCTAGAAACTCAACCATACATCCATAGGTAGAAGCTTATCAAAGAAACACTAGTAGCTTACTAATTACAACATAATGCAACTAATCAAAGCATCGTTAGAGACAACATCAACTCAATACCAACTGATCACATCTTGAAACAATATCTTGCTCATACAATTGGCACCAATGACAACACAATCTTTTTGACATCAATGACAACACCAACTGCACATACTTTCAACATTATCTATATAGAGATCTTGATTAAACTATTAATTAAAAATGTGGGTTGATAATATTATATTCAAAATTAATCTCACTTAATTTATTGATCATTGTACTTTTATCAAATCTTCTCATTTCTCATTACTATGATATAGTTGAGCTATGATGTGAATAACTATGCATGGATGGTGGATTTTAAGAAATAATTTATTTACCTACAACAATAAATTGCATCCTTATACTTAATCATATAATTTTATTTCTTTTGAGTTGTCTAATCTCTAAATTTTAAAATATTTCTCATTAAAGTTGATTAGATCATTTGATTTATCATGGAGTGTGGTTAGGTTCCTTATAGATTGCACCATTATTCTCCTTTAGTGTTAGTCTATAAAAAATCACACAATGTTCTTTTAATGCTTCACCTACCATATTCAAACTTCTTTTGGTTCCAAAATCCTTTTGAACCTCTTCCACAAAGACTCCTTGATCATATAAAACTAAGACCAAAGAAAAAGAAAAAAATACAATAAAGAAAAAATACTTCAAAAGAATGTGCACATAATATACATGTACAAAGTGTGTTGACCTAAAACACTAATAATGGTGCTTTAGGTTTCCCATTAACTAGGATATCTATAATTTCCCCCTTATCATTAATGATATCAAATACATTATTCTCTTTGATTGTTGTTATGGTGAAAGGATCATTCCATAAGGAATCAAATTTGAATGATGCTCTAAGTTTGTTGCTTTATCATCACATTATATGTAATTTATCTTCAACTCAATTATTTTCTTAGAACTATGCTTATCAAAGCAACATTTGATTAATTATTTATGGTTTAACATTGAATCCATAGAAGATTCTCTTTTCTCTTTAAAATTTAATAATTTTATATTTCAAATCTCTAATGACTCATTTTTGTAATATCTATAAAGAAACCAATTCAAAACATATAGGTAGTGTGGCTTTCCATATTGTAAACCAAAGAGTAGGTTGATGTACCAATTATACTCTTAGGAGTAATTCAATTATCCCATAGAATTTGTTTAATTTTAAAATACCATTCCTTTTGATATTCAAAGATAATTATTTTTACGAGTCTAATTAAATTATTGTTGGTAGTGTAATAGGGTGAAATGAGGGATCTAGGAAAAATGCCCCAACCTAAATCAATATTTCCAACTTAAACATTAAGGGACACAAAATTAATGAAGAGACCTTGTTTGGATGCTATCCTTAAGGGGGATCCAAACATGCTAGTTAAGGTATTGGTCCCTTTTTTGTTGGGTGCAATGATTGATGATGAGATGTATTGAACTAATGAATTAGGATCAAATTGACTAAGTGTAACAAAATCTATATATTACATAATAAAATTATAAAAAAATTCTAAAGAGTGCAAACAAAGAGGAACCTATCACTAAAATTTGGAGCAAAACTAACAGGATAGGGGTGTTGGGTGCCCTAGTCCAAAAGTGATGAAATCTAGGGTTTCAAAGCCTACTAGAGTGTACCAATGTTTGAAGGTCTTTAACAATTGAAATCAGGTTCCAAAGTTTGAAAACTATCAAGAAATCAATATGCCCTAGTTTTTTGATGATAAGCCCTTGAAAGTATGAATTAGGGTTTAGAAACTTAAGATATCAAATCCATTTCAATGAATAAAAAATATGTAAACCTATAAAATAGACAGAGGGAGAAAGGTTGTTCCATATAGTGGCTTTCCTTGGTCAAACCCCATGTTGGTGTTACTACCTCCATAGTGACTATGATGATAGATGATAAAGAGTGTGTGCTCTGGGGGAGTAGAGGTAAATAAATGATAAATGATGATGAAATACAAAAGGGAGCTTACCAGTCAGATCTGAAACCCTTGTTAGACTAAGGTCACATTTACTCATCACACACAAGGATAAGGAAGAGGATGTCTTTAGATATTGTAAGTGATAATACACTAATAACAATAAATAAAAACAATAAACATCTTACAATGCATGAACATGAATTTTCTAGTAGATTTGCAAATTGTAATTAATTGTAATTATTTTGTTGATTTTCTTCTTTTTCTACTCTTGATGTTTCATTAATTTCCTTAGGTTGCTAGATTCATTAGAAATTCATTAGTAGTAAAAAATGAGGGAAGAACTCATATATATATATATATATATATATGAAAATAAATGTATTTCACATTAACTATTAATATAGGTTGACAAATGAATTTGAATTCTTAAACATATTGAGGTCAATAATCAAATTTGAATTAAATTTGCATGAATAGATTGGATAGGGGCACTGGGCACCCAAGTCCAAGTAATTTTCTCTTTGAAAGTCTGCAAAATAAGGAATTAATTAAATTTACCAAAAAGACAATAAAATGGGTATAGTAGAAGAATAATTAGGCACATGCACTTAAGAGGGTGCCAAACCTAGTGTGAAATTGTAACAACAATTTATGACACTATATTTAGCCCCCACTTTAGCAAGGTTATGCACTTACATTTATACCCATAGTAAAGTACAAAGAAGCCAAATATTTCTTTCATCAAAATACTAAAGAGGAAAAAAGAAGATAGTGAGTAGATCAATTACTTCAAAAGAAGAATTCATACAAATAGGTGGGGATAAATCAATATAGACAAAGAAGGGTATATGGTTGAGACATTAGCTTGTTCTATCGCTAGGGTTCATGCACATTAAGAATTCTCCATGGACCAAATGTTAGAAATTTGTGTTATGCTAGGTGATTGAGGATGTGATAAGTCATGTCTTATGAAGCCCACAAACTAGAAAGTTGTGTTATTCTAGGTGGATTATAGATTACATGGATTCATAGGCTAGAAAGTTGTGTTATGCTAGGCAACCATGAATGTGACAAATAAATCACACATGCTAGCAAGTTGCATTATGCTAGCTGGATCATGAATAAGTGAAAGGATCACATGCTATAAAGTTGTATTATGCTAGGTGAATTATGAATAAATGAAAGACTCACATGTTAGTAAAGTTTTTTGTTTACTGTTGATCGTGTTTTCTGCACAATAACAACTAGACATAATATGATATCCTATCTCTCTTTAAAGGTAAATCTCTATCGGAAAGCCTCAAGAGATAACCCCAAGGTCTCTAATGTCAGGTCTTGACAGTGCATAAACAACTCAGTAATGAAATGTGAAAATGTTGGTAATCACAATGGGACCTTACTACAAGATAAATACTGAATCAATTTTACCAGATTTTAACAAACTAGTGATACTCCAATCATAGATTTAACCCAATGATTTAAAGAAATAGAAAAGGAAAAGGGTTTTAGAGAGATTTCTAAATCTAATAGTACTCCTAAGATTAACAATGAAAGTAACAAAACACTAAAATGGATCAATCCTTCAAAAACTGGTCTCTGCTTGACCAAGATAAATCTGCAATCTCATAGAAAATAGTGCAATCTTCTGAGGTGTTGAGATTTTCAAATCATGAACATTCATTCAACAACCCCTTTTGCAGTTGAAATGAAAAAATCCTCACAATCGAACTAGGCACAATGAAATATGAAGTCCAGGCTAACTTTGCAAAGCAACTAACAATCAATTGGTTGCGAAAAGTATGGACTGAAGGATTGCTACAACATCCAAGTATCGAATCACAAACATTATTAAATCAAATCTAATCTAAATGTTAACTTCCTCAAAGCAATTTTAAAGATAAGATGACAAGAACCATGCAAAAAACAAAAGAAAATAAGAATGGCACCAAATCACAATGTCATTTTGTATTCAACTTGTTCACTATAGCAACAATCTTGGTTTTCTGTTACAATATTTGCTTGAGAATACCTAATTGCTTCTAACTACTGACCAAACTATCTAACTGTTATCTCCAATCCTTCTAACTATTTCTAACTGTTCTAACCAACCCTTTACAAAGAGGCGAAACGCCCAATATATAGAAATCCCCAGAAGACGTCGGCCAGGCAAGGGTTTAGTAGCATTAACTCGACACAACAACTTGGCCAGGAGAGTCTTTGGAATGGGTCAAACAGGCATTAAATGCACGTCCCATTGGAGTCAGCTCCGGATCCGTAATGTAGCTCGGGCGATGTCCGGGAAGATAATAGGGAAGCATGGGTTGCGTTGTAGCCCATTATTAGCTCCCTTCCCTATTATCTGCACCCTGATTTGGATTTTCATGTACCCTCAAGAACGCCGCATCCAAGTCAGCCATAGGCGGCAGAGGAAAAACCCTAAGTCGCCTCTCAATGGACGTGATCTCCTCTCTTGAGTGTTCGACCAACTTATCCCAATCTACCTTGTACACCAAATGCTTGTCAATAACTACAAGGTAGGTGGCCGCATCATCCAACTTGTGCTCAGAGACAGACCTATCATCAAGTGGTACGTAGACATCACACCACCATTCTCTTAACTACTCCAAACTCAAATACTTCGGCACAATCTTCCTTCGTCCTGTCATGACTTCGAAGAAGGCTATGCAACCATTATAGACACTAGCTAGGGTGTCATCAATGTGTTTTCTTTTTTTGTGAATCTTCCTTAACACCTTTTTCCAGATTTGCAACGCCTCGAACCATTCCCACGGTTTGGCAGCTCTAGAGGAGGGAAGAATTCCATCACTCACCAATCTATCCTAGGTGTAATCCATTATGATCCTGGTTTTCTACAGAAGGAGGTCCGTATCCTCCTTATCTTGGGCCAACACTTGTTTCAATCACTCAGTTGCAATAATAGCATCTTTCCCCGTTGACAGGATCTCCTTAATAGCTTCATCACCCTTCTCTTGCACTCCTTTCAACCAATTCACAGTGGCAAGGGTGGAAGCTTTCATCTTTTCAAGCTTAGTTATGGTCTCTTGAGGTAGAGGATGGGTAGTAGAGGAAGATGGATTAATGGACTACAGAGGCTTTATTAATTCCTCCAAGCACTTCCTGAGATTTTCATTTTCTCTCTTTAGCTCCTGCTTGGCCTTCATTTCCTTCATCAATCGATCCACCATAACCGCACTGGAGACCTCATAGTCCTCAATATCCTGCTCAACTGATGTAGGCCCAAGATTAAAAGTCTGTATATCATAATCACTTCCAGCCACATTGTCCCTATTTTTTTCTGGAACAGGGGTAGCAATATGAACAACCTTGTTATGTGCCTCATCCCTCTCGACCCGTGAGATCACCCTAGCCTTCTTCTTTCCTTTATCCTTTCCAATCTTGGCTAGTAGTGCATCCCAGTTTGGTGGACTATCCTCCACTACCACTTGTTTTCTCTTTATTTCCTTCTCCAGCCAATTAGGGACAGTGGACTCCAATTGCACTATGCTCTACCCAATTTCTTCTTCATGTTGTTCTCCCGCCATTCCCTCATTCAAATTTTTTCTCTCAGGGGTCTCATCCATTTCACTTTCTTCCTCTGCAACATGTTCCTCCTCATATGCAGGTGATGGATCCCTCATTGCTTCTACCTACCTTGGAGGAGGTTCAACTTCTTTGGTTCTAATAGGAGAGTCTACATGTGCAACCACAGGGGACTGCATTATCTTTTCAATTTCTGCCTCTGCACTGTGGAGTTCCCCTTCATGAAATTCTTCCTCTCTTGTATCCGGATCCTCATCAATCTCTTTGGTCTTACCTGGTTCACTTTGGGTTTCATGAGTGGGAGGGAGGTCATCATGCTGCTTCTCATGAGAAGCCATCAGAGGTAGGTCTGCTTTAGGCACACCATCCCTGGGAGAGGGAGTCCTAGACTTCCTTGCATATACCTTGGACTTCTCCTCCGAGCTTTCAACATCCACTACTAGTGGAGTAGGTTTTTCCTTCCCAACCTTAGAGCTAGCCTTCTTTGATAATTTGACAATTCTTTTCCTCTTTGGCATAGGAGAATCGCCCTCAGGACTTTGCTTGGACTTCTTAGTCCTTGTCCTCTTCTTGGCCTTTGGCTTCCTCTATTTCACTGTTTCCTGGGTCTCTTCTTCTTGAATTCCTTTAGATTTAACTTTGATAGGGGAATCTAGCTTTCCTTTTCCCTTCAGATCCTACTCGGTGGACTCCTCAGAAGTAGAATGGGAATCTAAGTCCCCCATCAGGGCATAGGTGCATTGTACTACTTTTTTTTCCAACTCCCATACCATCTGTTTGAGCCACATCCTAGTGAATTTGAGGAATGGATCCATCAGTTGCTTCAACTTTGTGTTTCTTCCTCCAACCAATCTACATCACCAATCGGTTTGTCCTTTATGGCCTCATAGGCATGGTCCTGAATTACGTTCCCGTCATCTTCCAATTGATCAGGCACTGCTCTTACATTATATAATCAAACTGCATCAATTGGAAGCTGGGAGAATTTCTTCCTTCTGACCTTGTATTCATCACTGCAGTTGGCCCAATAGTCCTCTAATTTTACCTTATGGCTGTACTCTCTACTGGCCTTCTTTTGAGCCTCCCCTGTGATTTCAAATCTG
Organism: Sequoia sempervirens; assembly: GCA_007258455.2. Lineage (NCBI taxonomy): Eukaryota > Viridiplantae > Streptophyta > Pinopsida > Cupressales > Cupressaceae > Sequoia > Sequoia sempervirens. The sequence continues at coordinate 118,279,944 of VDFB02000017.1, read as the reverse complement.
GATCTCTTGGAGTGGAGAGACAAACCAAGAGCACTTAGTTCTTCTTCTAAAGATTGGGCAGAACCAATGGAAGGACAAACCTCTCCAGTGCCAATCCTTAGGGGAAAATCCCCACCAAATCCTGTCTTATGTTTGTCCTTCTTGACAATGGCATCAAACTCACAAATCTGCCTAGTGACTTCCAACAATATAATGTGGTTAGTGGGATACCTTGGAAGTCTGTACAGGGCCTTTTGACAACTGTCAACCCAAATGTAGGAGAAAGTAGGGAACTGGATGAACCACGCCCCATATTTCTTGATGAGCTCCTTAGCCAGATCTGAAATCCTGATATGCTCTGCCTCTTGAAGCATTCTGGTGATATGCATGGTGAATGCATCATTTGCCCTCCTATAGTCAGAGCCTCCTAAATACAACTTAGGGAAAAATTCATAGATGATGTCCTTTCCAAAAATTCCCTTTGTATCCAATCCTCTGTAGGGATGGAATCTAGCCAGTGCATAGACCAAATATGAGGTCGTTGTGAAGGTCTTTGTCTACAACACATTGGACAATTACCTGTGAATTACTTGGCTGATGACCCCTGCCCAATGGTAGTCAATTTTCTCTTGTTCCATCCTTACAATGGCATGACACATCTAATTCTCAAATGTACCAACACTCTTCAATCCGACCACCCTTCTCAGAAAGGTGATGGCATCGTAGTACTCCTTCTTGAATTTTGCTTTGAATAGCTGCTTAGGAAATTTGGAATAGTGGGACTTGGGATTCTATAGCCAGGAATTGATTAGCTACTATGATTTCACAGTGTGGTCATCGTAGAATTCCTGGGCTACCTCAATGGTGAATCCCACCACATAAGATCTATCTGGCATGTCGAAGGTTTGGGAAATGGAGAATGGGTTGAGATTGGAAACAACTCTCCCTTGAGGCCCAATAATCCTCTGTGTATCCTGATCATAGTGTCTGGCGCACTCAAGGACTAGCTCATAGCATTGCACTGTAGAAGGGAAACCGGCTACATGGGACAAGCCTGATTCCATCATCCTTCTAGTCACCAAAGGGGGATTCTCAGCTGCCATCCTTGCTTTAAAATCCTCATAGTCCCAGAGGCCAACATTTGTATCGGTCACTTTTGACCAGACATAAGTGATCTTACTCTCAGGGACCTTGCTTTTTATGTCCTGCTTGATCCTCTCTGCATCAGACAATGAGGAACCAGCTGCTACCTTGCTTGACTCAGCCTGCACTCCACATGAAAACATAGTAAGAACCACAGGAAAGCAAGGTTAATCTATCAAAACACCATTAGAATGCATCTCATATAGTCAGGGCGTTGTTAAAATTCACATAAAATGACCACAATAGATTTCGGGTTTCAAGACCATCCGTGGAATCTGAGCCAGAGAGGAATTTCAAGAAATTCCAGACCGGTCGGATTCCAACGAGAAAACCAAGAAACACCTACTTAATCATCAAACTTGATCATTTTTCATCCATAAATCACATGAAAGATCCAATTATGACATGAAATAATCATCAAATGCATCAAAAATTATAAACGAATCCAATTATTTCATGTTCCCTTATGTTTCATCAATTTTCGGGGAAGTTCGTGAGGGACGGATTTCCACGAAGAACGGGCCAAAGAAGAGGCTTCGAAAGATCTGGGAGACGATGGATTTTGGAGAAATATGGACCTGGTAGACATCCGTAGTTTAGGAACAATTCTGGACCACTGGGGAGGTCCCGGAACGTAGGTTTCGGTAAGAGTTAATACCTCGCGGAGAAGTCTTGGTGAAGCCAGGAAGTTATGCCGAAAGATGCTATTAGAAAAGGTCTCACCAAGACATGAGGAATTTGGTGTAACATCTGGGAGAACGACGATTTAGAAAACAACATCGATACGATCAAAGGTTACTCGCGGTAAGGTCTTGGCGAATTCATCTTGTTTCACCGACTGATGGGTCCAAGCAAACACTTCGGCCAGACTTAAGTTCTCAATAGGAGGTCCCAGCGAAGTGGTGGTGTTATGCTGACTAAGGCATGATTCGAATTTGGCCAGAGGTCTTAGTGAAAATATCTAGGCTCGCTAAGAAAAGGAGGCCTCACCACAACATCTTGGCGACCATCAGGAGTCTTGGCGAAAGCAAAGACTCGGCAAGAGCAGGGAGCTCGCGGTAAAGTCTCAGCGAAGGCGAAAGTCCCAACGACATAACGGAAGATCAGCGTGAGAATCACAGTGTCTTGGCAAATACAAATAGACCTACGAAGGGCTTTGGTGAGACATGAATGACCATTGTGACATCTCCCCAACTTTGAAGGGTTATAGCGACCACAAAGAGTGAGGCTGGGCGAAAGTGAAAGGTACTCGGTGGGAGGTCTCGCCGAACGACGGATGTCCTGGCGAAAGCAAATGAAAGATCAGTAAAGCTACGGGATCCCGCCATGACCTCTTGGCGACTTGGACTGGTCTTGCCAAAAATGAGGATGAACAAGGATGTTGATAATACATCTCCTCGCGGGATGAGGTCTTGGCGAAAGAAAAGGTTTCGGGATTGACGGATACATAAGATTTCATCGGTGTAAAAATAGTAGAGTCACGGCGATCTGACATGAACCTAGGAAGACTACTTCGGCGAACCTCAAGGTGGTCGATATGACGTCTCAGCGAGCTCAAATGGTTACAACGAAGGGAATCCGGAAGGGATGGGGAGTCCTGATTTCATCCAGACACTGAACCGACTACGGATTTTGACAAGTTTAACTTAGGGCAAGTCAGGGGCGGACCTTTCATGAATTTTCTTTGCATTCTAGGTCAATCCTAAGACGAAATCACCTGATATGGCACTGCCCTAGGTCCGAACCCTATACACCCGCCATTATCGCACAAGAAAGCTCAGGATTTAGTTGTTTCCACTATTGAGTCACCACTAGGGTTTACTAGTTACTCTCGGGCAAGATTCATTGAAACACAGACAAACAAAAGAGCTCAAAACTCGCCTGGGTGATGACAAAGGATGCAGTACGAAACAACCCTAGTGAAAAATGAACAAATAAACAGGAACTCAAATCCCACAAGTCCTCACAAAACCAACGTGCCATTCATAATTCAATTCAAAGCAGAGCAATCAGACACATACCATTATAAAGTGGGAATTGGTCTCAGAAGCAGCAAATGCGAAGCTCAAAAGTGTCCACAACAAACACGAGCAAGAATGCACCAAAAATCACCACCAAATCAATCAAGTCAAAGCTGAATGCCTCAGAATTCCAACCAAACACTCGCAAGAAAGAACTTCTCAGCTCAAACGATGGCAAATAGTGAACATAATGGCACAAAAGATCTCAGAATCAGGTTAAATACACTTCCCAGAGCGCGTACGAAGCCATTAATGCAACCAACAAGACAACCAGAGGAGGAATTCAGGAATCCGACGACAGGGCAGAATTCGGGAAAATCCTTCTCATGCGGAAATCCGCGAAGACCCAAAATTCCCTATCAACAAGGTCCAACCGGAATCCAAGCAAGATCCAGGAAAATTCGACGAGGGCAGAAAATCCCGAATTCGAGCAAAAGCCCGAAATTCATCCAGAACTTAAGATTTTCAATAAACAACCTAGGGGAAACACTTGGGCATTGAAAATAAACATTTAAACACGTACCCAAGTAAGACAAAAACTCAAAAGAAAGGGTCAGAACACCAAAACTGAAGCGAAAGAGGGTCCTTGCTTATAGCAGGGTGTGTGTGCAAAAAATTGCACAACATTTACTAGATGAGATCATTGATAAGTGAAAATATCATAGGCTAGTAAAGTGCATTGTTTACTAGATAAGTCTCACAAGTATCCAATGAAAACAATACAAGCTAGTGATGTCCATTGTTCTCTAGGTGAGTTTATGTCAACAATATCAAAAATTATGGGCCAAGAAAAATGTGTTGTTTATTGGGTAGTTCCAATAAAGTGCTACAAACATGTTCAAGAGATGTTATGATAACATTATCAACTTTATGGTGTGTGAAAAAGTGAAGTGCGTAGTGGAATGTATCCCCCCACCTTAAAGTAATTGCTAACATCAACTAAGAGCAATTTCCTTTAAGGTAGAAAGAGTGATAAATGCAAAATAGACATGAGAGGTTTTCAAAAGTCGTATGCCCAATGATATGTTTCTAAAATATACATCGCAACAAAGGGTTTCCCCTTAGGATAAGAAAGTCATAATAATGTTGGAAATATATGCCTCAATCATCATAGGCTATAACCTCTACTGGAGCAAAGTCCGTATGACATCTATCATGTCTGGCCAACTAGCAATTTAGAACATCTGCTTTGAACAAGTCGCTGTGACCTTGGAGGTGTCTTGCCGAACACTTTCACTTTGGAGTCTATCGCTGTGACATAGAGCAGTCGTTGTGATCTCTTACCACGTGGAGATCTCTAGCCAACAGGCCATTCAATCGGGCATTAGGGAGAGTCTTGGATGTTTGCTATGAGTTCCAGTGATAGCTGAAGTCTCATTGATAGCCTTTGGTTTGAGGTCTTCAGGGTAACCCTAATGGTTTTGGGAAGACGTCTCAGCGAACGATGAAGTCTTACCAACAGGGACACACTCGGGAGTCATTGGTGTAACACTAAGGTTTCGTTATGAAGTCTGGGCGAAGTGTTAATGTCTTGCCGATGTTGAAGTCTATTCTTGGTAAGACTCATGGCGACTAATGGTCTCGGTGTAGCATGGTGGTTTCGGTAAGAAGTCATAGCGACTTTGGTGAGTCTTGTTGATGATGAGAAGTCTTCGGTGTAACATATATGTGTTCGATAAGAACTCTTGGCAAAGGTGATATGTCTTGGTGACTGCTGATGACTTTGGGGTGACACTTGTGATCTCGGAGAAACCTCTTGGAGAGCATTAAGTCTTGCTGACAGCAATGTTTGGAGCTTGGTATGACTTGTGAGCTTTCGATGTGAGGTCCTCGCGAAGAACGATACTCTTGCCGAATGGTAAACTCACATCTATGAGACTTTTGGACCTCGCTATGATCTCCTGGCAAAAGCGATAGGTCTGGCTGATTGTTTGGTGATTCGGTGTAACATGTGAAGCTTGATAGAACATCTTGGCGATAATGATAACTCTTGGCGACATCGATATGGAGTTTTGGGCATCGAGGAGACACTTCTTGTGTCTCACTGACATGCTGATACAATGTGAGCTCTATTGATCGAGTGAGACCATCTGATATGGCTCGCTGTCGATCAATAGGAGAAGCTGAATCTAAACAGTTGAAAGATGGTTCGTTATGATGGTTTTGTGAGGAAGCTCGACGGACATGGAATGACATGGTTATACTCTGTGGTTGCAAATTGTGATCAGTTGTTTGAATTGACAGATTGTTGTGTGGTTGTATGATCAGTAAATGTATTCTAATCTGAAAAGACTGTAACTCGAAGGTTCTTGTACAAGTTTGTTCATGGTGAATACTGCTGTATAATGACACCAGAAAGATAAGTTTGACATTTGTATGTAATCTCCATTACTATAATACAAAGTGATTTCTCTTGGTGTGGTGGGTTTTTCTCCCATAAGGGTTTTCCCACGTAAATATGGTGTTCATCTGTGTTTGTCTATTTCTCTTTTTTTGTTATCTGTTTCTAGGTGTATCTTAATTGAACTGTAATTGAAAAATTAAAATTGTATCTACATTCTTCCCTGAGGTATTGACGTTTAGGAGAGTTGTTTCCGCATCTAGCTTTCCTTACAAGTGGTATCAGAGCCTGGCCAGTTGTGTTATCCTTGTGGGTACGTTGGGTTTTTTGTGTCAATTCTGTTCAAAGGGAGTCTAGTAAAAGTTTGTCAATTTCTAATTACATATTGAGATGGCTAGCACATCAGGAAAGATTGAAATAGAGAAGTTCAATGGCAGTAACTTTGAGTTGTAGAAACTCAAAATGGAGGATCTCTTAGTGGATCGTGATCTGTGGCTTGCAGTGTTTGGAACTAAACCTACAGGCATGAAGCAAGAGGATTGGGACCTTGCAGATAGAAAGTCTAAGGGGTTGATAAGGCTCTGCTTGGCAGACTCCATTCTTCTCAATGTACATGAAGAAAAGACTACATCTTCCTTGTGGAAGAGACTGGTGTCTATTTATCAGGGGAAATCTTTGGTGAATAAACTATTCCTGAGGAATAAACTATACTCTTTGAGAATGCAGGAAGGAGGGTCTATAGCTGATCATTTGAATGCATTTAACATGCTGCTTGCTTAGTTAACATCTATTGGTGTGAAGACTGAAGAAGAGGATTGTTGTATGCTACTATTTTGTTCTTTTCTAGACTCATGGGATCATCTAGTGATGGCTATTGGGAGTACAACATCTAGTTTCAAGATGGAAGATATTGTTGGTTCTTTGTTGTCAGAAGAAATGAGAAGAAAATATTTTGAGATGGAAAAGGAGGCCCTTGATGTTAGAGGAAGGTCAAAGGAGAAAGGCAAGAAGAAGGACAAGAAGTCCAAATTGAAATCATAAGGGAAATCAAAGTCTCCTGCAAGAAGTCCAAGGTGAAGTGCTGGAACTGTGGGCAACCTGGTCATGTCCAAAAGGATTGTAAAGAGGAGAAGAAGAAGAAGAAGAAGAAAAAGAAGAAGGGCTCTTCCGAAAATGAGTCTTCTCATAGTGATGGTGACACCTTCAGTGCAGCCTTGGCTACACAGGCATCAGATGATGTCTGGTTGATTGATTCTAGAGCATCTTTCCACATGACATCTCATAGAGAGTGGTTCACAAAGTATGAAGAATACGATGGTGGAAAGGTGTACTTAGCAAGTGATTCAACTTTGGAAATTGTTGGCCATGGATGAGTCATAATTCAATTCCCTGATGGAAGAGTGAAGGGAATCAATGATGTTATGCACATACCAGGTCTGGCTCAAAATTTACTGTCTGTCAGTAAGCTAAATGATATTGGAGTACAAGTCTTGTTCTCTGGAAATGGTTGTAAGATGACTAGAGGCTCTATGGTGCTGGCTAGAGGTTCTCGAATTGGTACCCTATACAAGCTGGATGCAGATGTTGTTCAATGTAACAATGTCTCTGGAAAGTCACTGAAAGCTGCTCATAGAGGTAAAGAGGGAAATATCCCTAATTATGTAAACTCTATGGAAGTAAAACTTCCAGCAGAGAAGACTATTCTCTGGCATCATAGGTTAGGCCACATAGGAGAAAAAGGTTTAAAAACCTTGAAGAATAAAAGCTTGGTTGAGGGGCTTGAAGATTGTAATCTCGAATTTGAATTATGTGAGCATTGTATATATGGAAAGCAGCACCGTGTTTCATTTTATTCCAGTCCTCATAAATCTTCTAGTTTGCTAGATTATATTCATTCAGATGTGTTTGGTCTAGTGGATGTTCCTTCTTTGTCTAAATCAAGATACCATGTGTCATTCATTGATGATTATTCAAGAAGAGCATTTGTTTATTTTTTGAAAAGTAAATCAGAAATGTTCAGTTGATTTAAGGAATTTAAGAACCTTGTTGAAAATCAGCTGGTAGAAAAATTAAATGCTTAAGGACTGATAATGGTGGTGAATTTTGTTCTGATGAATTTGAGAGGTATTGCAAAGACCATGGGATTAAAAGACATAAGACTACACTTTATACTCCACAGCAAAATGGAGTTGCAGAAAGGTTCAATATGACAGTGATGGAGAGAGCACGAAGTATGCTTAGTAGTGCTGGCTTGGAGGAGAAGTTTTGGGCTAAGGCTGTATCTACTGCATGTTACATAATAAATCGTTCTCCAAATTCTACTCTTGTTGAGAAAACACCTTTGGAAGAGTGGTCTGGTAAGAAGCCCTCTTTAAGACATATTCGTGTTTTTGGCTGTGAGGCATATGCTCATGTGCCGGATGTGAAAAGATCTAAACTGGAGAACAAGGTTGTCAAATGTATTTTTATTGGCTATAGTGCTATCATAAAAGGATACAAGCTTTGGAATCTAGATACAGAAAGGTTGTATACAACAGAAGTGTAATTTTTCGTGAGCTGAAACCTTCTACTTGGATCTACAGTCAGAGACAAAGTCAGAAAAAAATAAGGATGTAGCTCTAATTCCTCCTACACCAGAGAAAGAGGAATTGAAAATTCAAAATGTACCTGAAATTGAGGAGAGCTCAAGCAGTTCTGAAAGTTATAAAGAAGAAGAACCTCAACCTTAGCCAGTGAGGAGGTCAACCCATGAAAGAAAGCAACCTGATAGGTATGGGTTCTCTTTGATTGATTCTACTTGTGCCTTGCTTTGATTTCTAGCACTGATGAACCTAGGACTGTGAAAGAGGCATTTAAAATGTTTGATTCAGACTCTTGTTTGGAAGCCATGGATGAAGAAATGGCATCATTAGAAAAGAATAATACCTGGAGTTTGGTGCCCTTTCCTGAAGGAAGAAAAGCTGTGGGATGTAAATGGGCATTTAAGAAGAAGATTGGTTTGGATGGCAGTGTGGAAATGTACAAGGCTAGATTGGTTGCAAAGGGTTATTCCCAGGTCGAGGGAATTGATTATGGGGAGATATTTTCTCCTATAGCAAAGCTGACATCTATCAGATTTCTTTTGTCACTTGCAGCAACATATGACTTAGAGGTTGAACAGATGTATGTGAAGACAACATTTCTTCATGGTGATCTTGAAGAAGAAATCTATATGTCCCAGCCTGAGCACTTTGTTGAAAAAGGTAAAGAAAAACTGGTATGCAAATTAAAGAAGTCTTTGTATGGGTTAAAGCAGTCACCTAGAATGTGGTACTAGAAATTTGATACTTTTGTATTATCTTTGGGATTTGTGAGATCAAAATTTGACCACTATGTTTATTATAAAGCTGAAAGTGATCAAGTGCTTATTATTGCTCTCTATGTTGATGATATGTTGTTCATAGGAAATAGTAAGCTAATGATTTCTGATCTTAAGTCTCAGTTGTCTGCTAAGTTCGAAATGAAAGATCTTGGTGCAGCAAGGTATATTCTGGTGATGGAGATAACTAGGGACAAGAATAGTAGAAAGGTTTGGTTCAATCAGAGTAAGTATATCAAGACTGTTCTAGAGAGATTTTGCATGAATGATTGCAAATAGCTAGTGGTTCCAGTCTTGCAGGGAACAAAGCTATCTGTTGAAGATTGTCCAAAATATCCTACTGAGATGGAGGACATGACCAGTGTACCCTATGCTAGTGCAGTAGGTAGTCTTACGTATACAATGGTCTGTACAAGACCAGACATTGCCCAAGCAATGGGAGTTCTTAGTTGATTTATGGCTAATCCAGGAAGAACACATTGGGATGCTGTAAAGAGAGTTTTCAGATATTTGAAGGGCACTTCAGATTTCGCTTTGTGCTAACATGGGAACTTTGTTGAATCACAGAGGACTCTAAGTATTCGAGGCTATGTGGATTCTTATTGGGCAGGGGACATTGACAGCAGGAGGTCCACCAATGGATACATTTTCATGTTAAATGGTGGTGCAGTAAGTTGGATGAGCAAGTGCCAAGCTGTAGTCGCTTTGTCCACTACAGAGGCTGAATAAATGGCAGCTACACATGCTTGTAAAGAAGTAGTTTGGTTGAAACGTTTGTGTTCTAACATTGGTTTTGATGTAGGGAAAATAACTATTTTTTGTGACAGTCAGAGTGCAATTTTTCTAGCAAATAATCCTACTTTCCATGCCAAGACGAAACATATAGATGTATAGTATCACTTTGTATGAGATATGGTGGAGGATGGAAAGGTCAATTTGGAAAAAGTTGATACTTTGGAGAATGTTGCAGATGCAATGAAAAAGCCAGTGAGCACATAAAAGTTCAGGTGGTGTGCCAGTTCAATGGGCCTTAGTGCCCATGTTTTTCAGTAAGTTTTATTGTGCTCTAGAGGTGCCTGTGTGATCTTCATCAAGTGGGAGATTGTTGGAAATATATGCCTCAATCATCACAGGCTGTAACCTCTATTGGAGCAAAGTCGGTATGACATCTATCATGTCTGGTTGACTAGCAGTTTGGAACATCTGTTTTGAACAGGTCGCTGTGACCTTGGAGGTGTCTTGCTGAATGCTTTCACTTTGGAGTCTATCGCTGTGACATAGAGCAGTCGTTGTGATCTCTTACTGCGTGGAGATCTCTGGCTGATAGGCCATTCAATCGGGCATCAGGGAGAGTCTTGGATGTTCACTATGAGTTCCAGTGATAGCTGAAGTCTTGCCGACAACGTTTGGTTTGAGGTCTTCAGGGTAACCCTAATGGTCTTGGGAAGACGTCTTAGTGAACGATGAAGTCTTACCGACGGGGACACACTCAGGAGTCATCGGTGTAACACTAAGGTTTCGTTATGAAGTCTGGGTGAAGTGTTAATGTCTCACTGATGTTAAAGTCTATTCTCGGTAAGACTCATGGCGACTAATGGTCTCGGTGTAGCACGGTGGTTTTGGTAAGAAGTCCCAGCGACTTTGGTGAGTCTTGTCAATGATGAGAAGTCTTTGGTGTAACATATATGTGTTCAATAAGAACTCTCAGTGAAAGTGATATGTATTGGCGACTGCTAATGACTTCGAGGTGACACTTGTGATCTCAAAGAAACCTCTTGGCGAGCATTAAGTCTTGCCGACATCAATGTTTGGAGCTCGGTATGACTTGTGAGCTTTCGGTGTGAGGTCCTGGTGAAGAACGATACTCTTGCTGAATGGTAAACTCACATCTATGAGACTTTTGGACCTTGCTATGATCTCCTGGCGAAAGCGATAGGTTTGGCCGATTGTTTGGTGATTCAGTGTAACATGTGAAGCTCGATAGAACATCTTGGCGATAACGATAACTCTTGGCGACATTGATATGGAGTTTTGGGCATTGGGGAGACACTTCTTGTGTCTCACCGACATGCTGATACAATGTGAGCTTTGTTGACCGAGTGAGACCATCCGATATGGCTCGTTGTCGACCAATAGGAGAAGCCAAATCTGAACAGTTGGAAGATGGTTTGTTGTGACGGTTTTGTGAGGAAGCTTGACGGACATGAAACGACATGGTTATACTCTATGGTTATAGGTTGTGATCGGTTGGTTGAATCGACGAATTGCTGTGTGGTTGTATGATCAGTAAATGTATTCTAATATGAAAAGACTGTAATTCGAAGGTTCCTGTACAAGTTTGTTCATGGTGAATGCTGCTGTATAATGACACCAGAAAGATAAGTCTGACATTTGTATGTAATCTCCATTACTATAATACAAATTGATTTCTCTTGGTGTGGTGGGTTTTTCTCCCGTAAGAGTTTTCCCATGTAAATCTGGTGTTCATCTGTGTTTGTCTATTTCTCTGTTTTTGTTATCTGTTTCTAAGTGTATCTTAATTGAACTGTAATTGAAAAATTAAAAGTGTATCTGCATTCTTCCCTAAGGTATTGACGTTTAGGAGAGTTGTTTCCGCATCTAGCTTTCCTTACAAATAATGCAATGAATATTGATTCATATCATGCAATAACACATAAGGGATCCAAATATTTGGGGTTAGTATGACTAATAGATAATGTATATTAAAATAATATATTTTTAATAATTTTTAAATTAAAATAATTCCCTAAATATGGCGGAACTACAAGTATAAGGGAAGAAGATCACTTTTTTTTTTTTTAGGATAAACATGGAAGAGAATTAAATGTGTTGATGCTTTGCATCATTTCCAAAAGGCATAAAAGTGTATTTACGATAAATAGAAGAGTGGATATACATAGATTAATGACACAACAAATTAATTCCCTTTGTATCCTTATTCCAACAAGAGAATAAAGGGTCATCCAAAGAGAACTACCAAATAAAATATACACCAAGCAACAAATTATGGGGGTAATAATACATACAATCATAACACAAAAACAAAGGGTACCATATACGCGAGCTAGTATATAGCAGATAGTATGTATACCAATATTTCTCCATATAGAGATGGTGTTCAACATGCTAGAGGGACAACAATGAGTGTAGTATAAGGAGAAGTTCCTATTTCAACATATTTTGGATCACTTTCTAAAGAATAATCATCACACATGCCCCTCGAAGCTAAGTTTGTTTCTTCTATAATAATCATCTTTATGATTTTCCAATGGTTCATCCATGTTATCATCCAAATCAATCTTAGAGTAGACAACAATGGATGATGTGGTAGTGTTAAAAGCGTGGTTGAAAACACTATCACTCATTTGATAAGGATATTTGAGGGGAGGGATGGAAGAATCCCTTGGACTTGAAGGTGGTGAAGTTGGTGAGATTTTAGTTTTTGGCTTGGTTGAGAAAGGTAAGGCTTAGGTTCATGCTTTGATGACAATGGTGAAGATGGGTGAGGGAGAGGAACCTATTCAGGATTTGATTGTATGTGAGAAGGATCATTGGAAAAAGACTCACCACCTTTAGCAAGCTGGTGAGCCAAAGCATAACACAATCTCCTATGTTCTTTCACATATTTTTTATTTTGTCTCTTATGAGTTTGATCTTGTGTAGGGGTAACTTGGGCAGTTCCCAACTTTGATTATTTTTCTTATTTTGTAGGAGGAAAGGAAGGAACCACTGAAGGTTGAGAGACAAAAGGAGTAAAAGGTTTTAACACAATAAATTTATTTCCTCTGTAATCTAAAGAGATAAGAGGAACAAAATTAATCCTTGAAGTGTGAGAAACTCTAGACCATGTCAGGTATTCACCTTGTGGTTCTGGATAGGATGGTGGAAGTGGAACCTTAGTATAGATACTAGATGATTGGGGTCGGGGAAGATTACCTATTCTAGGTTGTGATTCATTCACTACCTATGGAATAGGAGGAACAACCATTGTAGCTAGAGGAGATCGATGAGCAACTAAGATGGTAGATTCAAGTGTGATTAATAGATAGTTGAGAAATGTAGACAGATTTGAATTTTTGATAGTATAGAAAGATAAAGTAATCACATGGTTGAATAGGTTGGCTTGGCTATGGCTAAAAGTATTTGAGGGAAAAGTTCCCATGAAGAGACAAGGGCCTAAACCTATTGTAGATAGGGAAAAATCCAAAGGTTTAATGTTGAAAATAACAATAAACTAATTAAATCCTATCAAGCACCATGAAGTACAAACTAGAATGAAAATAAAAATAAAGAAAGAACATGCAAACCGATTTTCAAACTAGAGTTGATTGATCTCCATGGCTCTTCTCCACCTGCACAAGGATGCAAGATTTCAAAGGTTGATTGTTGAAGGAATGTTGGTTTCTCAATTTTGCAGCATAACGACCTGATGAAGATGATAGATTAGAGATGGATGTAATATAGAAGAATGATTTTGATAGCATAAGGATGTCTGAAGATTCCATACAAATGGCCTATGAAAGGTTAGATTTATAGAGTTTTTGAATGGAAAAGATTAGTTGGAAAAGATCAACAGTTGAGATTTAGTTTGGTAAGATGAATGGTAAGAGATGGAGAAGTTGGAGAGAAAGATGGAAGCTAGAGAAAAAGAAGGAAGATTTTTCCTTCCCACAAAACCTTTCACTCAAAAATGAAGTTAACTTGCCATTTGTCAAGTTTAGTTATGAGTTGGTTTTGTAGTTGAAGATAATTCATTAATTAAATAATAAAATTATTTAATTTCATGTGACATGTGATTTTGAAAGTTTCTAATTAAATATTGAAAAATATTTAATTATGTGTGAAATATGGATAAGAAGTTTCTAATTAAATATTTAAAATATTTAATTAAATGTGAGATGGATTTTTAGAAGATTTTAAAGATGATTTCATGATTTTGGAAAAAGGAAGAATATTTAGAAGATTTAAGGATGATTTTATGATTTTGGAAAAAAGAAGAATATTTACTTTATTTAAAATAAAGCAATGTGATTTTTTAGAAGATTTAAAGATGATTTCATGATTTTGGAAAAAGGATGAATATTTACTTTATTCAAAATAAAGCAATGTGATAATTAAATTAAATAAATTGTAAAGCTTATTTAATTTAATTAAGAAGAATTAGAAAAGTGATTAAATTAAATAAGTAATTAAACTTATTTAATTAAGATAGAAGAATTAGAAAATGAACAGTATAAATAAATAATTAAATTTATTTATATGTAGAATGAATTAGAGATTTAACTAAATAACTTGTATTTAGTTAGTTACCAAAATTATTATAATGTGACCATTTTTAGGTGTATACACCTACTATGATTTATAGTATGTAATTTTCCTTCAAATGGAAATTTTAGGCATTTATGGATGATGAAGGAGACCAAACGCATGGATGTGAGCCATGGATGACCTAATTTCACATGAAATTGATTTGAGGTAGGAATTATGGAAAAAGGTACATCTAAGATTTTTGGTTTGACCTAGAAACAAAGAGTTAAGGTACTAATTGTAGAGTGAGAAGAACCACCATGCACTCTAATTGATGCTTTTGATTGCTCATACTCATCATGGTAAAATTCATGCACATAAAGGAACTCTTCTATAATCACATTTACTAGGCATACCAGATAAATGAGTACTCCCCATGTGGGTTTTTCATTAATTCTAGTGGTAATGTAAAGAGGACTACCACTTGCATAAATAAGTGCATCGATATGGGTGAAGGTAATATCTAGAATAAGTTTAGGTTGTTCTTGGTCAGGGAGAAAATATATCATGGTAACTACATTATCCAGTGGTTTACTATCATGTGAAGCAAATAATGTATTGAAAAATGGATCTATAAGATTAGCAGAATGACTAGGTAATGGGTTGGTATAAATTTGCAAGTTTTGGTTTGGAGGTACAATTGATTTATTTCCTTTATCATTCACACCAGCCACCTAGATGAAATTAGAGGTAATGGGGTCTTATAGTTGGTTCTCAAGATGCATGCATCACTCTATATCATGCCCAGGTGTTTGATGATATTGATAAAAGACCTTCATGTTAAAAGGAGGTAAATGTTTGGTAGTGTCCACAAGATGAATATGAGGGAGTTGAATCAACTTATTGTTAAGTAATTATAGCATAATGGAATGGAGAGATTTAGAAAGTTATGAGAATTGTTAATTCCTTTGTTTAAATTGATTGGGGCTACAACAAAAGGTGTTGCAGTCACCACTTGTGCTTGGATGTTATTAGAAGAATAAGGAGAGTTCATCTTGATAAAGTTTTTATTCTTCTTAAATGATTGTTAATTAGAGGTAGGAGTAGTCTCAAATTAACTAATGAAATTTGATGAGGAAAAACCCATCATATTGGCTAATCGATGATTGATAATCACAAAGAGCCATGCAAAGATGTGCAAATGGAGGATATCTTCAATCAATGAAATGTTATCTCGAACATGTGGATGGAGGTTTCCAATGAAAACCCATTACACATGAACATCCAAAAGAGTATAAAATTTGAGAGAAGAAAGATTGATAATGCCCTATAAAGTCAGTCACTTTCTCCTTGGATCCTTTTTTGTAATGAATCAAATCAATTAATGTTACTTGGGATCCAATATTAGCTTGAAAATGTTAAATAAATTGATTGAATAGTTATGAAAAAGAGTGAATTGAATTATTAGGTAATGAACAAACCAATCCAAGGTCATGTCTTTTAATGAATAAGAAAAAATATTGGATAAAAGCGCATCCTAAAAAATGAAGTCACTACATAATGTGGTAAATTCTAAAACATGGTTATTAGGATCCCCTTTTTCATTATACTTCTCAAAATGAGGTGTTTCAATGTTTTGTGGTATTAGAGTTTTTATCATTGAATAATGGGGTACAAATGAGGTATGTTGGAGGATTGGAGTGGGATTTATTTTGATTCATATTGAATATTTTTTGTTGTAAATAACTTACATTTTGCAAGAGTTGGTTAATGACATGATCGATTGGTGGGGGGTTCGAGAATTAGTAGAATGTGAAGGAATAGTGGTAGCAATTTAGGCGGATTAGAATTTGTATAAGAAAATTGTGGAACATGTTGGGAAGTAGGTAGATTAATGTTTTGAGAATCAAATGGGAGGTTGTAAGAAGGTAGAAAAAAATTATATTGATTTATAGGATTCCCACATGAATTCCCCAAAATAGTGTTAATATTATTACTACAACATGCAACAAGAGTCATAATAAAAGGAGTGAATGTTGGAATAGGAGATGTGCTCATGGGAGTTGATACTTGTGTTCCTATTTTAATTTGAGGGGATTCATTATTGATAATTTTCACACAACTTTCTGACATCATAATGTTTGAATCTATTATGTTAGCTAGGATGTGTAGAAATTCCTTGCCTTGTGAATAATTAATCAATTTCCTAAGGTTGTCTATAAGAGGGATGGATTATCCAACTAAATATTCTATAATTAAGAATAGTTGGAGACCAATAAAGTCTTGGTCTAATTTTTGGAGTCTATCTTTAGGAACATAAGCCAAAGAGTTCTCTAACCCCAAGTACTCATGAGGGGATTATGATCTAGAGGTGATTGGTAAAGAAGGGGTGGGAGTAGTATCAAAAGTTGATTATGTTCTAATAGTTCCTTGAGTGAAAGAGTTAAGAAAATTAGGATCTATACCAAAGCTATTCAAAGAATGGGAAACCATAAGTTGATAACTTCTCACATGATTGTTGGGTATAGAACACTAGGTTGTGAAAATCATAATTCAAATACAAGTTTTAAGACACTTAAATGTTCATAAGAAGAAGGTATAATAAAGTGATGAAAAGATGGATATGATGATGATATGTTAGAAGGTATTTTAGGTTTATGTTTTGCAAAGAACAAATATTTTTAAATGATTTAGTTTTCTAAAGTAAACATACAATTTTTGTAAATGAATGTAAAATATTCACTTAATATAATTCCTTAATTAAGTACATCATATTTGAATAATATATGCATCTAAATTAGAATATTTGAAAATGTAAGCTATGTTAGGTTCATCGAAATGTAATAGGGTCAAATGAGGTATCTAGGCTAAATTCCCTAACCTAAATCAATATTTCCACCTTAAAAATTAAGGAACACAAAATTAACCAAGATACCTTGCTTGGATGCTATCTTCAATGGAGATCCAAATAGGCTAATTAGGGTTTTGGTCCCATTTTTTGTTTGGTACAATGGTTGACATTGAGATGTATTTAACTAGGTGAATTAGGACCTAATTGACTAAGAATAACAAAATATGGAGATTACATAATAAAAATGGTAGAAAAAAAAGATTTGAAGAGTATAAACATAGGGTTACCTATGATTAAAATCTAGAGTAGAACTAGTAGGACAGGGGGCTAGGCGCCCTAGTCTAGAAGTGTTGAAATATAGGGTTTTATATCCTACATAGGTGTACCAATTTCTGAAAGCCTCTAACAACCAAAATAAAGTTACAAAGTTTGACAAAGCTTAGTAAATAAGTATGCCCTAGTTTATTGATGATAAGCCCTTGAAAGAATGAATTAGGGTTTAAGAGCCTTGAGATCTCAAATCCACTTTAATAAATGACAAGCTTGTAAACTTGCAAAATCAATAGAGGGAGTTCGAGTTGTGTCGTATAGGGGATTTCCTTGATCAAAACTCTTGTTAGTGTTCCCACATAAACAATGAATATGATGATATATGATAAAGAGTACATGCTCTTGAGGGAGCAGAGGAAAATAAATGATAAATTATAATGGAATAAAAAAGAGATCTTACCATTCAAATATGAAACCCTTGTTGGATTAAGGTATTGAAAATGGAGGTAATCATGTAGCTTTAAAAATTGAAAAAATATTATACTATAGAGCTAAATAAGTGTTCTTTTTTCTAATTTCTTTGTGGATGATTATCTGTTTAAATTCATTTTACCATTTGTAGAAGTAGACAGAAGATTGTAGAAGAATAAGACTAGAATATAGAAGTGACACAACATATATCATGGAGAAACCCTTTTAGAAAAAACTCCACCACTAAAATCAATAGTGCTTGTATTATTTAAACTTAGAGCAAGATTACAATAATTCTTTATCAATCCTTGCTTAAGATGCGTCTTTTTCCTTCAACAATTCTTCTTCACAACCTGCAATAAACTCTGATAGAACTCTCTTCAAATTTTTTCAATTTATATACAATAATGAGCCTTGTAAACTCCAAATAGTTTAAAATTACAAAGCACAAAGCTTATGTCACAAAACCTATGCCTATTCTTTGCAAGTAGAGTTCTTCCATGAAAAACAATGTCAAACCAATTCCTTCATCAATTTGGGCATCTAAAACTGAAGTCCTAACTCAATGTTGATTACAAAGATATCTTGTAAGCTTCTCCTCAAAGTTGGCACCCAAGAATGGGCCCACTTAACTTAGCCTTATAAAATATCTTCTCATGCAAAAGTGTTAACTCCAAGATGCCAAATTGGGCATCCAAGGTGGGTCCAAGTCAATCTCTATTAACTTAAACATATCTCTCCACCATTCATACAAAATATCATGCACGATTGATCATCCCCACTTAATTGAATGTATTACCTATTATTTGTCATTCAACTCAAGTCATTAGTCATGCATTCCAAGTCAACTGAAGTCAACTAGCATTCAAATGAAACTAACTACATGCAACTAAAGATAACTGAACCATAACTAAACTGAAATGAACTGAACTAAACTAAACTAAACTGAACTAAACTAAACTAAATTGAACTAAACTAGACTGAACTAAACTAAACTAAACTAAACTGAACTCCATGCATGTAAACATTAATTCCTAACTTCTAGGATCTTTACATGCATTACTGAAGTTTTATCTTTCTCCAAATAGTTAACTTAACTCAAGGTGGGTTCCACCTTCCATGTGGGTGCCCCATGTGCTCCTATTTTGTAGGAGCTCTTCTTGGGCATCCCCACATGTTCCTATCATTTAGAATTAATTACAAATGCCAATTTACATGTTAATTTCATTCAAATTTAATCTCTTTCTAATCCTAGTGTTGGGGAACACTTTCCAAGGACTTAGGAGATAGATAAAATATGTTTGGGATTGCAATTAAATGGCATCCTATTCCCAACATTCTCCCACTTGAAATTATACATTGCAATTATTCTAAACAAAGAATCATTATTATAAATCAAGTACAGGACTCAAGGCCAATGTCCTTCCTACACCAAGAGAACTTATTTGTAGGAACTGGTTTCGTAAGATAATTTGCAACATTAATCAAAGTGTCAACTTTCTCAATTAATACCTTCCCACTCTCAACCATTTCTCACACAAAGTGATACTGTATATCAACATGCTTAGTACGAGCATGATACATAGGATTTTTGGCTAAACAAATAGCATTTTGACTATCACATTCAAGTCTATTATGCCTGTAATTAAAACCAATACCTTTCCCAAGTCTCTATAACCAAACTACCTCTTTAAAGGCATGTGAAACTGCTGAGTGTGTTGAACTCATGTACAACCAAGGTGTAGGCTCCTTGGACTTCCTACTAAAATATCATCAAGAGTAACCATCTCAGCACATGTCTCTAACCATAAGAGAACTCAAGCCTTACCTATGTCTCCAAGTATCCATGAGAACCTGTAACCAACCAATCCATGCCAAACTCCAAATGCAACATATAACTATTATGAAGTAATCAAGCAAATGATTAATGAACCCAATACATAAGAGAACTACACAAGATCAATGTCAAAGCTCCAATCATGAATCATGAACATAAACATGACAACATGGTATAACCATCTCCTCCAAGGAGATCACATGCATCATAACATACATAAACATCCTAGTCTCATGAGAACAAGTACCATGCCAAACTCTAAACGTGTATCAAGAGTAAACCATGAAATAATAGCAACCACTCTAAACCAAGAAAAAAAATATCCCCAATCACATGAGTATAACCTTACCAATATGAATCCATGTCACTGCCAACAAATCCCATTGAACCATGGTACGGGCTACACATGACATCATGACTACCATCCTCTTCATGAAGATCACTCTTTAACATCAAGCAAAGAGTCATCACTAACATTTTTACATGAAATGATCGATACTTTATTACCGTCGTCTAAGGATTCCTTTGTAGAAGAATCAAAACTAATTTTCTTATTCTTACAATCCTTCTTCACATGTCTTGATTTCCCATAGTTCCAACTCTTTACCTTACTCTATCCTTTAGACTTATCCTTTCCTTCCTTGTCTCCCTTAGGTTCCTTTTTCTCAGGCCTACCTTTTACAAACAAGGCATCTTAGATTTCCACATTCTACTTCCTCCTCATCTCCTCTGATAGGAGAGTAGGAATTATATTGTCCATCTTTAGATCTGCACCACTACCACTAATAGAAACAATTAGATTTTCCCAAGACTCTGGTAAAGAACAAAGTAACAAAATGCATTTATCTTCATCTTCTAGCTTTACATCTATAGATGCTAACTAGATTAGAATAAAATTAAAAGAATTCAAATGATTTGCAACAAAATCACCATCTTTCATCTTTAAAGAATACAACTATCTTTTCAGATACAACTTATTAGTAAGACTTTTGGTTTGATAGATATGACCTATTCTCTTCCACAACTTATATGCAGTAGTTTCTTCTGAAACATTCAAGAGAACAACATTAGCAAGACATAATCTTATGGTCCCTCTTGCCTTCTTATCAAGCTTAGCCCAATCCTCATTTGACATCATTGTAGGTGACTTTGTCTCATTACCAACAACTAACTACTAATCTCTCTCTTCAAGGAGATCCTCCATTTTTAGTTTCCACATCTCATAATTAGATCCATTGAATCTTTCAATATCTAAACGAGAATTAAAACTCATTGTAACAAAATTATTTTCCAAAAACAGCAATAACACAATAGTAAAAGCTCCCAGTACAACCAAAAAACCTTCAAACTTTTAAGAGGAAGGCATCCCAAACTCTACCCAACAATTAGCTATGATACCAAATGTTGAAAATGGAGGTAATTATGTAGCTTTAAAAATTGTAAAACTATTATACTGTAGATCTAAATAAGTGTTCTTTGTTACAATTTCTTTGCAGATGATTATCTGTTTAAATTCATTTTACCATTTTTAGATGTAGACAAAAGATTGTAGAAGAATAAGACCAAAAGATAGAAGTGACACAGTATATATCGTGGAGAAACCCTTTCAGAAAAAATTCCACCACCAGAATCAATAGTGCTTGTATTATTTAACTTTAGAACAAGATTACAATAATTCTTTATCAATCCTTGCTTGAGATGCTTCTTTTTCCTTCAACAATTCTTTTTCACAACCTACAATAAACTCTTGTAGAACTCTCTTCAACTTGCTACAATTTATAGACAATAATGAGCCTTGTAAACTCCAAAGAGTTTACAATTACAAAGCACAAATCTTATCTCACAAAAACTATGCCTATTCTTTGCAAGTAGAGTTCTTCTGTGAAAAAAAATGTCAAACCAAGTCCATCAATTTGGGCATCTAAAACTGAATTCCTATCTCAATGTTGATTACAAAGATATCTTGTAAGCTTCTCCTCAAAGTTGGCGCGCAAGAATGAGCCAGCTTAACTCAACCTTATAGAATATATTCTCATGCAAAAGTGTTAAATCCAAGATGCCAACTTGGGTGCCCAAGGTGGGTCCAAGTAAGTCACTGTTAACTAAAACATATCTCTCCACCATTCATACAAAATATCATGCATGATTGATCATCCCCACTTAATTGAATGTATCACCTATTATCTGTCATGCAACTGAAGTCGACTAGCATTCAACTGAAACTAACTACATGCAACTGAAGATAACTAAACCATAACTGAACTGAATTGAATTGAACTGAACTGATACTAAACTAAACTGATACTGAATTGAACTAAACTAAAATAAATTGAACAAAACTTCATGCATGTAAACATTAATTCCTAACTTCTAGGATCTTTACATACATTACTGAAGTCTTATCTTTCTCCAAAAAATTAACTTAATTCAAGGTGGGTTCCACCTTCCATGTGGGTGCCCCATGTTCTCCTATTTTGTAGGAGCTCTTCTTAGGCATCCCCACATGTTCCTATCCTTTAGTATGTCTAATTTAGTCCATCTAATGAAGTAGTTGGTATAATTAAGGATCTATTTATGAACTACCTTTGAAACCAAGTTGATCATCCTAATAAAATATAATCCCTAATACTTAAAATATTCAGCCATAAATATGGGATGTAGAGGGAGTGCAATGTTTATCATTTTTTTTTAATATAAAATTAGTATTTTTTCTATTTGCAAACTTGTTTGTGGCTATCTATGAACATTTATGAACAATAATGTCCCAAGTGAATTATTTTTGTAGTAGTTATTTATGCCAAGACATATTTATCTAAACATCCTTGATGGAATTTATATAGTGGCTTCTCAACCTAGTTCTCTAGGGTGCACTTGAGTAGAAATACTTCCACATCCCTTCTAAAAAAGAATTATTTAATAAAGGAGTATTAAAACACTTGTAATATATATGCTATCCTTTTACTATGATGCATATTTTTTGGGAATTTTCTAGCCTCCATAAATTAGAATCTATTCATAACCATGAACTTGGTTCTTCACCATGATTAATTAGCACTTCTTTAGCTTCAAAAATTTGATTTGATATATTTGAAAATGTCTTGAGATAGAGTGCACCCTCTAACCAAATTGGTAGGTTATATATATATAATTATAATATTCCATAATTTTGGTGATCCAATTATAACCCTTTTCACTTATGCTCAGGTGCACCAAAAATTCTATTACCTTACTTCTAGATAGTATATGATTATAATTTTTAAGACTTTCACTAGAGAATACTCTTGTTTCTCAATGAAATTATATTTTTATTAATATTCATTCAGTGTTATTGAATTGAAAGATACATGGTGATACTCTTTCCCTAAAGTATCATAAGTGAGTACAATTGATATGTTATCATCTCTACTAAAGATGTACGTCAAAAAATATTTTGTAAAGTTAGGTTTATTTAACACAATATTGGAGAAAATAACCATTGTGATTGATTCAAAATATTATTGTCCTTCAAATTCTACTTGAAGTCTTTATCTTCCCTTATCCTTAGGGTTATAGGCCTTACCAATCCTTAAAAATCTAAAACAAACCTCCGTACAAAATTAACCTTTCCAAGGAAAGACTAAATTCACTCTTTGCTTGTGGGTAAGGAAAATATTAGAATATCATACACTCTATTAGGGTCTATGGTAATTCCTTATTTTCATAAGATATTCTCAAGGAGATTATCTTGAGGAACTCCAAAAATACATTTATTTATATCTATGGAAATGCTAATTCTTGGAATCTTTAAAAAACTTGTTCAAGGTAGTAAAAATGATCCTCATCTATTTAAGAGAAGATATTGATGTAATATAAATATACCAATATTACTAAGTTATTCATAATATCATTGATATGATATGCATGACTCATTGAAATTCCACATCCACATTAGACAAGACAAAACACATCTTGGCTGAGGAATTTTTTTTTGGAAGTTTAAGGAGTTTTTCTTTGATATGATTATTGGCAACACAAGCATGAGATGCACAATGTGCAGATATAGTGTTTTCATTGATGCTAACATTGTCATTTGAGGTCTACCTCGATGATCAGTTGATCTGGTGTGCATATGTGTTTGAAAATTGATGATCAATTGATCTAGTGTGCATATGTGGTTGAAATGATGGAAATCCACTATAGAGATGTATATGTTTTGCTCCAGTGTAGAAAAAATGAGTTGGTTGTATGGTTGTGTTAGAACAACAATTTTTAGTGCTTTGTACATCCAATTTTTGGTTTGCATTGATCCACCTTGAAGTATTTTGGTTTGCGGTTCTAAGGAAATTTTTTTGGATTTCAAATGAGTCTAAATCCAAAGTTTCATGTTATTTTGACATCCAGTGCAAAATTTATGAATGATAGTAGTTTGTCAATGGCAATGTTTCCTGTACAAAGTACTTGTTTTGATTAGTCCACAATTCACTATGGAAGAATATTTGGTCTCGTAGATTTGTGGAAGTGTTTAAAGGTATCAATTGCATCTAAGTTCCAAGTGGTGTGTAGTTTGGAGGTCTGCGTGTCGATTTGAAGATAATCAATTGGCATATTTTTGGTGTTAGGACACCAACGATGCCGACCTAATATGTTTCAAGTTGTGTGGAGTTTAGATAAGTGTTGATCTATTATTTGGGAGCTATTATAGGTCCACCCTAACCTATTCTATGCATTAAAAGTTTTAAAATTAAGGTGTGAAGTGTGTATGGTTGATCTTGAGCTGACAAGTTATTGTTTTGCATGATACATCTAATTAGGATGACCTAATTGATGTTGTAGGTTTTTACAAATGTAATGAGTATAAGTATAAGATAATTTTTGTGTTGAAGAGTGATAATTAAGTGGGATGATGCAAATTCCTAAGAAGAGTGTTAGATTGGAGTAATATGAAGTGTGTTGATTCAATGTTTTGAGCTTAAGTGGAATTGTATTTCCTTCATATTGTAGATTAATTTATAGCAATTCAAATATTGGAAGTGAGCCACCCCTCTCTTATATTTATATTATTCTATGGACAATGAGTCCACATAGAAGTGAGAATTTCTATAATATCTTATAATTGGTTATGATATATTATGAGCTAATGCTCATCGTGGTTTTTACCATTTTTGGTTTTCCATGTAAAAATATGGTGTTCATGTGTTATATGATTTGATGGTTTCTTTCCTTACTAAAAATTGAATATGATGCTTGAATTTTATGTTTAAATACTTGAGTGTTTTCAAAGAATATTGATTCACCCCCCTCTCATTATTCTGTGTGTTTAACAATTGGTATTAGAACAAGGTTCCTTCATTTGGATTGATCACTAAGGTAGATATTGGAGTTGAAAACATGGCTACTAGGATATATCCTACTCCTTTAGAAGAAATTCCTATGGTAGGATTTATTGAGGAAGACTACATTATTGATATGGAAGGAGAACTCAAATCTTCCCTAGATGATTTGGATAAAGAAAAATATGAGAATAGAGATTTGAAAAAGGATCTTAGTGATACAAATGAATGCATTAATATATCGAGAGATAAACTCAAGAAAGTTATACATAGGACAAAGATCTCAAGCAATCAAATGAGATCATTCCCAACATGAAATTGAAGATTGAAGAAAGTAAAAGAGTGGAAGACTACCTGAATGAAAAGCTACAAGAAAATTATGAAGAATTCTCAAAGCTTGAACATGAAGTTGTAACCCTAAGATTAGATATGGAGAAAATAAAGATTCAAGAAGACAAATTCAAGAATAGTACTAAAATGCTTGATGAAATGATTCCAAATGAGAAGGGATCTAAAGAAAAAGAAGGATTAGGGTTTGAAAAAGGAGAAAGCTCAAAGATAGATAAAAATCCAACAAGATTGAAAAGAAGATTGAGGATAAGAAGAGTAATGTCAAGCTGGTTCAAAATAAAAGGAAAGACTTCAAAAGACCACAAATTAGATAACCAAATGCACAAAGGTACCCATATTTTAATGGTTTTTCTATTCCTACAAAAAAATGGATATAAGGCTATGGAATGTAGAAGCAAAATGAATTAAAATGTTCAATCATATCCTAGTCAGTATTTTATATGTAAAAGATTCGGTCATAAGGCTAGTGAATGCAGAAATCAAATGATGAATGACTATAACAATTAAACGGTGTTTCAATATTTCAATGGCTACTTTTACACATGTAATGGATTTGGGCATAAAGCTAATCAATGCAAATCCAAAATGGGTGGAAGTAATATTTTTCAAAATATCAAATGCCATGAATGCAATAAGTTATGACATATTGCTAAGTTTTACAGAAGCAAGAATGTAAAGGTTGATCTAGTAAAGAAGAGTGATCCAGTGAAAGAGTCTGAAACAATAGAGATGAAGAAAGAGATGATCAATATATGGAAAAAGAAAGAGGAGAATGAGGTTAAGGATGAGTCTATTCTAGCTTCTGGTGCAAATGTTTCCTCTGAAAACTGAGTTAAGATCTTTGGCACTGGGGGAGTTTTAATAGACAATAATTAAGCCCCTACCAAAGATATCATACTGATGCCTTTAGCACATGGATATGAGGTGCAGGTTGATATGCTTGAAATATTGATGAAAACACCAGTGGAAAGTATCAAGATACAAAAGTTTGTAGAGCAATCAAAGGTGACTGTGCATTACAGTTAGGATTATCAATTTTTTTTCCTAACTTCAAATTAGTGTATTCAATGTGAATTAGGTTATTTTCAAAAGGGGTTTATAATTGATTTAACATATGTCTAAGTCATTTACAAATGAATATTTGAAGAGAAAAAAATTGTGAAGGAGCAAAGAGAAGCATTTGATAATTCTTTCTCATGAAACCCTAACCAATGACAATTAAAAGGTATTTACAATTTCTATTTGACCTAGTTTTTTAAATACTTTCATTATGATTAGAAGATGTATACCCAACAAGTTGTTGAGGTTGTGGATAAACCCCATCCAAAATTCAAATGAAATCTTGATAAGTCAATTGTGACTGATCCTCATAGTGCTTTCTTGAGCATTCCATATCATGTGTTACATACTAAAGATGTCAGGATATACATTCATGCTAAATTGGAAGAGTATAAACACTCTTAGTTGGGTTATGTATGGTTTAACGAACTCACCAAAGACCAATTTGAATTGAAATATGATTTTGAGGGTTTGGAAGAGAAGAAGCTCAATTTTTGGAATAATTTTTTGATCTTTTTCTATGTGGATGAATGGGTTAGATTCACATTGAGCCAATTCATGAAAGGTTTATGTGGCTAGATATTCCTCATTTAATTAACATGGAGGTGATTAGGGTTGTTACGTGATTATGCTCAACTGGACTGGTTCCAGTGCTCAAATTGGTAAAGAATGAAATGGTGATAAATTTGTAAGAGGAGAAAATAGACATGAATTAGATCAATGAATTCAATCAAAATGAAACTAAAACAAGGATTAGAACCCAACTAATCCTGAAATTCAATTTCCATAACTATGAATTCAAACAAAAATTTAGCTCAATCAAATTGAAACACAAATGAATTCAAAATATAACAATGTTACCATCCCATGGTGGAGTGTATTTGTGTTGATGATGATATGTTGGATTTACTTTCAAAATAAAGCCTCCATGATTGCAAAATCTTGATAATGACCTAGAATGCAATGGTGAATGCTCAAATTTTCTCAAAACTCATTTGGACATGATCCCTTTATAAATTCTCTAGATGAATTATGAGAGGGGTGAGGGTTCTTTTATAGATTTGGAGAAATTAAATAAATGGATGAGATTGAGTTAGAAACCCCAAAAATAAGGGTTGAGACTGATCAAGAACACCCACAAAGGAAAGTGGATCAAGGAGGATGGATCAAGGAGATCGGTTATAATTCAAGCTTGCTCCACCATTTTAGGAAAATGGTTGAGATATTTAAGATCAATGGATGGGGATTGATTTCAAGATCAAGGGTCATAAATGGTTGAGATATTTTGAAATGGGATATTCCAAAGGAATATTCTTTTATGGAGTGAAAATAGGGTAATTAAATAATTAGGAATTGTTTAATTCATGTGACAAGAAGATTAGGATAGGATAAATAATCAAGATTTTTAATAATGATGAATAGATGATACTAATTAAA
Organism: Sequoia sempervirens; assembly: GCA_007258455.2. NCBI lineage: Eukaryota > Viridiplantae > Streptophyta > Pinopsida > Cupressales > Cupressaceae > Sequoia > Sequoia sempervirens. The sequence continues at coordinate 118,252,249 of VDFB02000017.1, read as the reverse complement.
TAATTAGTAATTATTCAATTAGGGTGATAAAGAGGAATTGGTGATGAAAAGGATGAATTAATTAAACAATTTAGGATCATTTAATTAATAAAGAGAAATAGGGTTAATAGGTGAAAATGATGTTAAAAGAAGAATAAGATGCAAATGAAGTGAAATGCAAGGATGAGGATGAAAATGATGCTGATAATGGAAAGATATGATTCTGGATGTGTAATATTTGTTAAGGAATTTTGAAATTTCTACATTTTTTCCCTCTTTGACACTATGTACTTGCTACATTGTTTCAAAGAATTTGAGATTGAATCAAGATTGAATTTTTTTTAATGAAGCCCCATTGTGCCTTGATGGTCAGTGGAAGGATGATAAGACGCTGGATTTCCCCCTCAAGAGAACAACCAAAAAAATTACTTTTTTAGGTCAGGATCACAACAAGGTTTAGGAGTAGTTTAGATGCATAGAGGATAAAAAATTATGCCCTAGGTGTCATGTTTAAGGTTCAGGAAAATCCAGGGATGACATATAATTTTTTATTGCTTTGATATGGACTTGTGATGAGGGCGCAACCCGAGACTTAGAAAATAACCCACAAACAAGAGAATAATTTTATTATTCAGAAAATGGAGCTTCTTACATGCAGAGGATCTCAAATCCCCAAGTTCTTACAACACATGCAAGTTATAAAAAGCTACAGAATAACCCTTTCGCAATATGCGAGCTTGTCCCCAAAAAGTTACCCCAAAAATTAGAAACCCACCCATAAATAGAGCTCCTCTTTAGTTTGGAGCCAAAACAACATTCAAATTTGAGTTTAGGCGGTTTGGCGCCGAAAAAATACAACTTGAAGTTCAAATTTCAAAAGAACATTTGCAATTGTATCTTCTAGAAAGTGCGCCAACTTCCCGATCGAGGAGC